>JBBPDB010000032.1:19084311-19095281 GCA_037974465.1 Brachypetersius altus | reverse complement strand
TGGCTGCCCCCTGCTTCACTTGGTGAATGGGTTAAATGCAGAGGTGGAATTTCGTGCTTTTCACACTGTGTGCTGTGGTGTGTTCACGTATGACAAATGGTCACTGTCACTTCACCTGTTGGCAGAGCTCCTATTAGATGTTTCAGGGCAGGACAGTATAACACATTGAAAGATAATGTAGTGAGAACCAGCAAAGATGCAAGACATCAGACTACAAATTGCAAAGTTTGGTCTTCATTGTCTTATGTACTTGTGTGTTGAGTGCTACCCACAATTCCATTCTAGCCTTCTCAGCCTCTCCAAACTAAAGTCAAAAGTTCTGCTGGAGTGTGAAAACATTTTGAATATGAGAAAGTGTCAGATTTTGTCAGGTGTCTGGTGGACTTTTATAAATCCTGTTTGATTTTGTAAGTGAGGTTATATAGATTAGGTCATTTAGTTGGACAAGTGGCCCTGTTTTATTCACAGGTAATTTTAAAAATAAAATGTAAAAAAGAGATATTAGAATAATGGATATCAATTTTCATTCTCTACATATCGCTATTTTTCTCTTACATATTTATAATAGTATTGCAATAGTAGAATAATAATGAATCATTTATCACAACCAGATTAAATGTATTATTAAAATATAATCTCTATATATTATTACATTTATGATCCGATTATATAATCTCTATTTGGTGAGCTGTAGAAGAGACTGGCAGAAACTGTACACAGATACTGTAACTGCTGAAATAACTGGTTTGACGGCACAGTAGTCTCAGTGACCTCGTTATCCCAGACCTTCCATAACTGCTCACATTTGTAGAACAAATCATGTAGTTGGAACATGTACAGCGGGTAAAGTAAGTACACGTCACCAATTTTCCAAGTAAATATATTTCTAAAGGTGCTGTTGACATGATTCTCAAAAGATGTCCATAACAAACCATCCAATCCACACATGCAAAGCAATCATAGTCCATAAATTAAGTTATGTGTAATGAAATGGAATGACACAGGGAAAAATAATGAACATGCTTACTGAAATTTATTTAACACTTCGTACAAAAATATGGAGAAATTAGTCACATGTATTGCTTAGGTGTGAGTATCCTTGAGTATCCTTGGCTGTGTGTTTGGGATCATTGTCTTGCTGAAAAGTCCACCCTCGTTTCATCTTCATCATCCTGGTAGATGGCAGAAGATTTTTATCAATGTCTCTGTACATTTTCCATTCATCTGACCAGACTATATTTTCCCAGTATTTCACAGCCTTGTCTAAATGTTGTTCAGCGAACTTTAAACGTGCCTCAATATGCTTTTTCTTCAGCAATGGAGTCTTGCATGTTGTGTGTGTAAATAGGCCATGGCAGTTGAGTGTACAGTAACCCCCCCCTGCTTTTCGTGAGGGTTACGTTCCGAGAGCACCCGCGTATATTGAAAAAACGTGTTGTGTTTTGGTAAAAAAATGCCTAAAAATTGCCTATTTTTACAGTGTAAACCCTAAATATGCCCAACAATCTGCTCTCAGAACACTTTAATTTCATTTTAAACTCAGTTTAATGTATTACCCATAAATAAAATGTTAGATTAATAAATAATCCTACTGTGTCACACTAAAATATGCGGACAAGGACAAGAAGGCTTCTTCTTCTTCTTCATTGTATGGTGGTTGACAACTGTTCAGTGTTTTGCTGCTAGCGCTGGGCTTGTTCCGTAATACAGTCGGTTCTCAAAAAAAAAGGCAGAGGATATTTGCAGTTTCCGCGTTATTGTGGGGATTTCCGCATAAAATTACGAGTTTGGTTCTTTTAAAAAATCAGCGTATGACTGAATCCATGACTCCTGGTCGGCGTAAAACTGGAGGATTACTGTATTTCTTATTGTTTTCATTGAAACAATTGTACCTGCTAATTTCAGGTCTTTCTGAAGCTCTCCACAAGTGGTCCTTGGCACTCTTCTGTCTGAAATCTTGCGGGGGGCACCTGGTCGTGGCCGGTTTATGGTGAAATGATGTTCTTTCCTCTTCCGGATTATGGCCAACAGAATCGCATATTCTCAATAGCATATTTAGAAATATATTTTTTTAGAAAATTGGAGCATTCAATGCTTATTTTACCCTCCCGCTGTATACTGCATGTAGGAACACAGAGGTTGTTCTTGCAATTCTCTTGGTTGGGTGTGCCTTTACTTATCAGTGCTGGAAAATTATTAGCACTGGATCCCTATAAGAATTTAGGTCATATTATGAGTTCTTGTGTTGCTGTTTATTAACTTTGGATGCACAGACATTGTGTGCAGAATATCACATGACAGAGAACGAGGATTCATTGAAAACAGAGTGTATTGACCAAAACAAATTGGTAACATGTCACAGGACTGAGAAGGACAAAAACATGAGGGAAAAACACTGTAGCTGAATACAGAGACAAAACAGATTCCAATCCAGTAACTGTGTCGATATTTTCAGTGTGAAATCAGACAGGTGACACTGTGGCATAGATATAATGATCAGTGTCAGTCAGCTCCCACTGTTTCTTCAAAAACACTCAGCATATGATTATTATATGATCATTATACAAACTATCATGCAGTATAGAACTAGCTTCATCACAAACACTGTACTGTACGTGCATCTGATATCAGCATGAAAAACACTACAAAACCCACATAAACTTACCTCTGATTTCCATGCATTATGTCTTTTTACTAATCTGATAGTTGTTATTGTTCTTCTTTGTAAAGCTAATCACCATTCGTTTTATAAATCTGGTCATTCTCGGTTTATAAAGCAGGTCATTCTGTACAGACTAGCTAAAAGCTCAGCTGATTTCATTAACGTACAGTGTAGTTTACTACAGTGTTTTGTTAAGAAGTCAATGCCATTTTCCCTTTGTCACCATCACATTTCACACATTCCTCCTGCACTGATGTGGAACACATGCAAGCGCCATCTTTACTATTCAAACGTCCATTTTTCTTTCATGGAAAACTCTTCTTTTTTTCTTTCATTCACAGTCTTTCTCCCTCGCTTGCTCCCTCTCTCTGTTGTTTACTTTATACACGCGCATGCAAGCGAATGCACATAACACAAGTGTGCATTTCACTCAGTCACTCTATTCCTTAATACTGTAAATGTTATGATATTTGTTTGATTATTTGTTTATGTTTTAGAAGTAGACATTGTTAATAAATGTTTGCTGGTTGATGCCAAAATGTCAAAAGAATTTGCACTTGTTAAGCAACCTTCATAGCTAAAGGTTATTTAGTTATAAATAAAGATTGTAATATGTATGATATGATTATACTAATGAGACTGATGATAATGAAACTGATTTATTTAATTGATTAGGGTGGACCCTGTAAGGGATATCAAGGGAGGGATCTTTCTCCAGTAGCTTTTCTCAAATGTGATTCCAAAGAGAAAATGTCAGTAAACTTTATCTTGTGCTTAACTTTCATATTTTGCTGATTTTGTATGAATTTTGGTTAAGATGTGAGATGTTTTGAGTGTCGTATATGAATAGAATCACGAATGATTGGCCACTCACGTTGTTTATCAAATGCTATGATCAAAATGCAATGAAAACAGAATTCCAGAATTAAATCCAGAAATTTTTAAATATAAATTAATAAAATAAGATCATGGCACAATAGGCATAAATTCAGTACAACCCCCTGTTTCTGTACATAAATCGTTTTTTGACACTTGCAGTTGTGCATTGATAAGTCATGTTGTACTCTGAAAATTATATCAAAATGTTATGATAATGACATCATGTTACCCTCTAATGAGGCAAAGGTACTGGGAGCCCATGGCTTGGTATAGAAATCGTTTTTCACGGGTCATGGTAACAGTCCACTTTTAGATTTAAGTAATTGTAATTAGTGGACAATTTTAAATACAACTTTCCATTCAGAAAGAATGCTAGCAGGTCTGACTAGGCCTGGTTTCTGTCTCTATTGTATGAAATCCAGGGGATAAAAACTCCAATATTTTTGCAGGATTCTATTGCAATAACAGTTTTTCCTTGCATTATTTTATAGAGGTTTATATATGCTGCGGAAATGAGATTGTTGTGTTTTTACAAGCAAGTGGACAATCCTTGTTTCTCCTCCACCTGCAAAGGATACAACTAGGTGATGGTGACATAAATAAGACATCATGTTAGAAGTGTTGCTACTTGAGTAGCCAACAGTGGAAAAGCAGTGCTTGTAGACTGTTCTTTGTTTACAGTGAACACTGAACCCAAAATGTTTGAAAGATGGTGATGCATCTTTAAAGTAACTTCTTTCTGTTTTGCTAGCACTCGGCATTGTTATACTGGAACTGAGTGAATAATTGTTTTTTAGTTTCCACAGTGTTCGGCAGCTCATATTTGCCTGCAGAGTGCAGGTTCTAATAGGCTCCAGAGATGTTCTGTAGACCTGAATGTATGTGCCTGTAGTCTGCCATGCAAAAGGCTTGCAAATTAGCCCACATTTCATTCACATTTCTTCTGCATAATGTAGCCATTTTGTACAAGAAATGTTGTAGGAAGTATTAGGACCTACTGGAGCCTCATGCTTCTCAAGTTTAATGTGTAATGGGAGATTGTCAAGTCTTATTTTTAACAACCTTCTCAACATAAATCCTAAAATAGGCAATCACAAAGGTAATTCCTCACCTTCACGTTTATGTTGTATTTACATTTAGTCAGAAGATTCAATATTCTGTTTACGTTTTATTCAGTGAAATATGTTACCTAAAAACAAACAGTAGTAGACCAAGTATGGACTGTGATACATAAGTGCAATAGTGTGCATTCTTTATGGTACAGAACTTTAAAGGTAGCATAGTGCTTGAAATGATTAATAAAGTACAAGAATTTACAATAAATACTGTCAGTTTATAAATAGGGAAAAATGGAGAAAGGTCTGCAGTTGGCAGTAGTATAAAAGATAGCAGCATGGCATTAAGTAGAATCACATAATTCTACTTACTAGTAGTTACTAACACACAGATTTACTAGAAAAAGCATTAGATACAAATAAGAAAACACTTTATTAAAGGCCAATTTTTAAAAGGATACATAAACCTTACATGGCAACTGACATATACTTACATATACACTGATCTAGGCTTATTTCAGTGAGAGTGCACTATTATAAAGACTCAGATTTGTCAATAATAATTTGTTGGCATAAGCTTTTATATGTGTATCTGTAAGTTTTTGTCAATTCTCATGGAAGTTTTGTGTAGCCTTGTGAACCACGTTTTCCTACCCCCCCCCCAATTAAAGCTGTGTGAATTTGTGCATTTGCAATTAGAACAGGTACAAATGTTCTGCAGTAATATGTTATTAATATAAAGGTAGTGTTCATCTGACATTGTTAATAACTGAAGTTTTGAAATGACAGCCACACTCTAACAAAATAAGAGAGAAGCTTTTTTTTTTCCTGAAAAAAACCATCTGATTCCTCTGCTATCTCATGTCCCCATACTGGGCATACCCCATGAGATTGGAGCCAACACTGCACTGCATTTTAAAACACAGCCATGCAGTCCATCATGCCCACTCAGCATTGAAAAGGTCATCCTTATCTCTCTGGAGAACATGAGATCCTGTGTGTTTGACTCTGATTTATATTCACATTTACGATTATGCATTAGCAAGTGCACAAAGTGAAAACCAAACATTGAATCTGCACTGTTGGGATGGTTACATTCATCTCTAAGCCCTAAACACATATGTACAGGTAGTCCAGAAGAAAATAGAAAACTCAGTAGTCATTTGAGTCACTTTATTTTAAAAGAATGAGCCAATCACAGAAAATATCATTTTAAAGACATGTCATATATTCATGCTTAGAGGAGGCAGATGCTCTTTCTTCTCTGACATGTTTTTAACCTGTAACTTGCATATTGGTAGGATTAGATGCAAATTAGACAAATTAGTCATTTACTGGTGTGGTCAGCTGTTATAGGCAGGACATGCACATGCAAAGTATGTACATGGATAGGTATTATTTAATATAGACAAAATCTGTGTTTGAAATCCATCACACATCATTCAAATTGTTAATTTAAAAAATAAATTGGTAACAAATAATAAACTAAAGTAATTAACTGTAATAACAGGAATTTAAACTGTCACGCGTTGCAGAGCTTTATTACAGGAAATGCACAATTCAGCAATGGTATTGTATTATGAGGAAGAGTGTTTAAATGGGGTTGTCCATTGATGTCCACTCTATTAGCCACAAATGATAATTCGTGCTAATGGTTATCTGATGCTGCACAGTTTGTTGCATGTATCATTGAGTCAGTTCAATTCAGTCCATTCATTAAGCACTTTTTATTCATATAGCACTTTTTACAACCAGGATTGTCACTTTTACAGAATTCAGGCCATAGCCCCTATTAAGCAAGCCAAGGGCAACAGAGGTAAGGAAAAACTAAACCTGGAGGAAGAAACCTTGGGAGGAACCATGACTCAAAAAGGAAAGCTATCCTCTTCTGGTCGACCTGGAGAGTGAGAAGGAGAGTCTCTATGGAGATAACTAGCAGGCAGTTGTTTATATACTTAATCACAGCAGAACAGATTGACAGTCTGTGACTAACAGAGTAGGAACAGGTAAGAGTTAGTAGAGGTAGATTTTGTTGGAGTCTGAATGGGGAGTATTTTCAGAGTCTAAATTCCACATCAACAGGAACAACAATTTCCGGCAGAGTTGCCCTTGGATGGTGAGGAGCACATGGAGAGTCAAAAGCATCTGAACTTGTCAAGGACCAAGTGAATCTAAACATGTGGAGTGGTGGGATAACAGCACCAACATCCCAGTATACTAGAATTTTTGTGCCAATCACCTACCAAATCTGCGCCCTTCATCTAAAGGGAAAAGTTAATTATGGAACCCTGACTAAACAAGTTGTTTTTCAGCTGAGATTCAACAAGAGTCTGTGTCTGAGTCTTTATTCAAAAGGTATATCGAAGCTGGAGGGCTTGAAATGACTCTTCCCTTGCTGTAGCTCTAATTAGTCCTGGAGCTGAGTTAAGATGAGATTGTGAGTGAGGATCAGTGATTATTTCATTCCCAATAATGGCTTTAGGAGTGAGCGATCTGATGTTAAGTAATCTTAGCTTTAGCTTTAGGTACTGAGTTTGCAGGTTGTTTGAGAAAGGTTGATTAAATTATTAGAACACACTTTTTGAGTTTTTCCTGTTTAGTTCAAGGGACAGACACAGTCTTGAAAATGGGACCTAGGTGGTGACTCAAGACTGTCAGTTTAGCCAGTCTCCAGCCTGATTTGTCAGCTGCAACCTTCTGAGCTGTACTCCCAGCTAGTTAACACACTATTAGCTATGCTGCAAGATGAGAGCAACACCCTGGATACTGTCCTGAGCCAAGACACCAGGCTTACCCTCACACATGGACCAATTGTCAGTAAAACTCACCTTATTTTCAGAGCACTTCTTGGACCAGCAATTCAGCGCCCAAAGGGCTGCATCACATTGCGATGGGGTCAGAGCATATTACAATATTGGATCATCTGGGCTAATTTACACACCTTTTAAGCACTATTCTTAATACCCTCTGTCATTAGTAAGGTAAATGTTAAAATCATACCTCTAGAGGCCATGCTTTGTTTGTTCATATGCTTTTGTTTTGTGTGGAACTTTAATTATGACAGCACCGCTGGCCAGGGTACTCAGAGAAGATGAGAGTCGTGTTGCGATTGGTTTATGTTGTTGTTAGTTTAGTATTTAAGTTGGTTTGTGGCCAATCTCAGCGTCCACCCACCGCCATCCTGAGTATCATGTACGTTCTCCTGTCTCCTTTCGTTTTGAAGTCTGGCCCTTGTGCCTTTTGTTTTGTGTTTCTGAAAATAAAAGACAGAAATGAACAGGAATGTCTGCCTCTGCGCCTGCCCTCATTTGGGAGAAAGGGGTCAACATGACAGGTTGCTTAGGAAGACACACTGACCATTACCAAACACCTCTATGATTCTCTTTTGCATTGTTGTTTTAATTGGATTTTTGAGAAGCGTAAGTTTTTACCACAACATCACTAGCCTTCAGGTTCCCAGCTGTGTTTGGCTCCCAGTGTACACCTAACAGTACCTATCAGTAGCTGGTGCTAGAGCCCCTAAAGGAGTAGCTAATTTCCCATGCCGAACAAGCACCCTCAACAGTGGGTGTTTTACAAAATGGGGCAAACCTCTTTGACACGTGAATGGGAGGAGTGTGGTGATCATGTGGGACAGCTCTGGTGCAAGAAGAGCTTTTCGTCTTTTGCCGCAGAAACACTAACCAATTGCTGTGCTACAGGGGCTCTGGGGCTCTGACTTGCTTTTTCTCTTTGACAGGGTTTGTTATGGTGTGTATCTATAGCTGTTGTTGATTTAAGTACAGCTTTACAGGTTTTAAGAACAGTTGTGGACGACTTTAAGCACTGATGTACGTTGCTCTGGATAAGTGTCCTGCTAAATGCCGTAAGCGAAAACGTAGGGGCTCTAGCACCAGACAAGCACTATTAATATAAATCCACTATTACTAACAATAGAGAGAGAAGTTAAACTAAGCATGCCACACTAAGAGCAGCCATACTGCCACTTACATTGCTTATCAGTAAATTCTTCTCTGGGTCTGTTGACTGTAGTGTAGATGACTGATTAAAGTAGTTTAATAAAATGTCAGATCAACCCAATAGAATTTCACATCTTAGCAACTAGGACGATGAACAAACAACGCAAACAGGAAGGGACATCACTCCAAACGAATCAGATGAAACATGATATTATATAGCACATATCATTTTAAACTACTGCATTAATTATTCTCTTTAAATGCACTTTTTCATTGGATGAGCGATCATTATCTGGGAAAATGTTTTGATTATTTTTTGTTCTTCAAATATTACATTATTTATTGTAAAGACAGTTGTTATATTGTTATACCACAATTGTAATATCGCAGCTTCCAATATCCAATATCATTCTAATCTGATCAAGAGTGGGATGTGAACCATTTGGTTAAATGGCAGAGAAAGAAAGAGTGAAATGAAGAGTCAGTGGAAGGTGCCCACCAATGATCCTTCAGATTGAATTAGGGTATCCTCTGGAGAAGGAGAATGGCCTCAGTGGCAGGAAAAGAATCAGTGCTGGTCTGAGTGAGAAATGACCTTACTCATTAATTCCTAATCAGTGGGCCTCTCCTTCATCAGTGTGTTATATGTGCTGTAATTACTGACTCGCCTCGGCATGTGACGCCCAGTTCAGGCACTGCTCTCCTGCAATAAATTCAACAGTCCAGGAAAGTCCAGGAGAATATAGTATGGAACAAAACTTTTTACAGTGTTCCAAACTGTGACTGTGCTCATATAGTAATGGCAGTATGCTAATCTGTGAGTATGTAGTATGTGGTTTGAGAGTATGTGGTTTGGGTGCTGGTCACCAAACCAACTCAAGTCTATTCTATTACTATTATCATGATTCAATTCGATCTCACGATGTATTACGATGTTTTCAAATACAAATACAAGCAGTGAGATGTAAGCTCAGTTTTTATTTAACAAAACCTGAAAATGTAAACAGAAATGGTGACGATTGTAAACAGAAATAAAGAATATTCAAAATAAAAACAGAAATTGTGTCCATAACATTACATCTTGAATGAATATAGTCGGTCTTCAAAAACAAAAAGATTAGTCATTCAGCATTTGGGACTTTTGAATATGAACACCAGTTAAACAACATTCTCTGGTTTGTGAGTGGATCTTTTTGCAGTACCACATCTCTGTTTGTGGGGGAAACCTGCTCTGCAGAAACCACTATTGTGCATAAAACAAAATAAAATATATCAAATATTTAACAGCAGAGCTGGGCACTTTTTAGCGTGTTTTGTAGGATTTGTAGGTTTTAGTGCAAGAACACCAGTTTTGACAGCCAAGAGAGTGGGGGAAATGTGACCATATGTAACTGCCACCAGTTGAAGGGGTCTTCAGTCAGAGGCTGGGAAGAAGCTTTGCAGTACTTGTTGATTTCCTCTTCAGGCCTTGCATAGGAGGTCTAGGGTTCTTCTTTACATTCAGTATCACTTAAAGACTGCACCAGCAAACTCACAAGCAGCGACGAGGCCTTGTTGTGGGAGAAGAGGGGTCTCCTTCCATTGATGTTTTAGCTACTTTTATACTCCCATTAGGAATACGCTTGTTTTGTGTTGGAAAAATTAGAACATACAAAAAAAGCAATAACAACAAACAACAAACATGGGCTCTTAAACCCTTACACCTACATCCTTAGTACATTTTTACAAACTTCACAGCTGCCTCTGCAGTTACAAGTTGAAACTCAGGTTTTATAGATGACAACCTGTTTCGGACTTGCCTCTCAGGAACCGCTCAGAGTCTTTCCTGTTATAGTATGGGGTGTGTTTCTGTAACAAAAAAGAAAAGCTGGGGCAGTTGGTAGCCTAGTGGTTAGGGCATTCGCTCTGTGATCAGAAAGTCCGGGTTCGATTCCCAAGACTGCTAGGCCTCTCTGAGGCACCCTGAGCAAGGTACCGTCTCCACACACTGCTTCCCGGGCGCTGTGTTCGTAGCTGCCCCCTACTTCACTTGGTGAATGGATTAAATGCAGAGGAAGTATTTCATGCTGTTCACGCTGTGGTGTGTTCACGTATGACCAGACTTTCACTTTAAAATTCGCTACACAGTGCTCAAGTGCCATACCTCCATTTGCTCTATTATTTGCAAGAGATTTCTTGAGATTCTACTCTCAGCAAACCCAGCTTATCTGTAACTACTTCTTTTGAACACCCATAAACTGCGAACAGAGTTCTCAATGCTTCTGTGGTTTTAGCTGATGTAGTGACTTATATTAACTTAGCTTACACCGATGTAAAGCATTTTTATTGAATCTTAAAGCTTTTACTGTTATCATTACAGTATGATATCTTATAGTGCTGGGCCGTTAACGCGCGTTGACGGCGCGAGATTCTTAT
>JBBPDB010000032.1:19068558-19084211 GCA_037974465.1 Brachypetersius altus | reverse complement strand
GGAGCTTGTTAATGATCTGAAGGCAGTTGGGACCACAGTCACTAAGAACACCATTGGTAACACACTACATCATAATGAATTGAAACCTTGCAGTGTCTGCTCAAGGGGGCACAGCCAATTTTAAGTTTGCCAGTGAACATCTAAATGATTCAGAGAAGGCTTAGGAGAAAGTGCTGTGATCAGATGAGACCAAACCGAGCTCTTTGGCATCAACTTAACGCTCCATGTTAGAAGGAAGAGAAATGCTGAGTATGAGCTGAGTTGAGATCAACTGTTTGTGCTGTGCCCTGCAGCGGTGCTGCCAGCGGACAGACACGACAGCCCCAGTGAGCTGAGGAGGAAGAGACAGGGGTGTTGAGATGGGAGGGAGCATCGTAGCGCGAGAAGTAGATGATACAGACAATCTCTACCCTCTGTAGACATGGAAAATGTGGGATCTCTCCCTAACAAGATGGACGAGCTAACGGCGCGAACCTGTACAGGCAGTGTAGTATCATGATGCTATTGGAGACCTGGCTAACACTGCAAACTCCGGATACGAATGGATTCCAGCTGTTACGGGCGGAGGGAGAGGGTAAGGAGCGGGACTGGCAGTGTCCTGGCAGGGTAAGGAGCGGGACTGGCCGATGGTCATTCACTGTGGGCACATCACTGTGCCCACATCACTGGGCACATCACTGTGAAATAACAACTTTGCAGCAGAGACATTGAGCTGTTAGCCATTAGCATGCGACCATACTACCTCCCCAGGGAGTTCTCACATGTTATTGCGACAAGTGAAACAGCAGGCAGCCAGGAACACAGTGCCCAGGGGACGGTTCTTGGTAATCGAACCCAAAACTTCCTGACTACAGGGCGAATGCCATAACCACTAGGCTACCAGCTGCCCCTGGTAGGCTACCTCGTGCACCATGTCCCTGAGAATGAGCCCTCAGTACTCAGGGAGCCACCAGGCACACGCACAGTGCAGAATTGATCGAAAAGAGAGTGAGGAGGCTCTGAAGGATTGTTTTGAGTCTGCTGTGTGGGATGTGCTTTGCATGACCATGGGGAGGACATTCACAGCCTTGTCGTCTGCATTAAAGACAACATTATCTTCTGTGTGGATAACACCATACCCACCAGGCAACAACAAACCGCAAATTACTCCAGAAATAAAGGCTGTCCTCAAGCAGAAGATAAGGGCCTTCAAATCAGGAGACAATGAGGAGCTGAAAACGGTGCAAAAGAGAGCTTAAAGTATTGATTACGAATGGAAAAGACAGCTATAGGCAGAATATGGAAAACCAGCTTCAGCAGAACAATCTTAGCAAAGAACCATCTCAGGTCACAAAGAACAAAACTCTATGCCAGTGGAGGGTGTGAGGTGGTCAAATGAATTAAATCACTTCTTTAACAGGTTTGTTCATCCTGGGAGCAGTCTACAACTGCTGCTGACACCCCCACCCTCATCTCTGTTCCACCTCAGACACCTCAGTCACTTCACACCTCTTCCACACACTCTGCTCATGGCTCGTCCCCTCCAACCACAGCATCCAGTACACATCCAGCACACAGCTCCAACCTGTCTCTCCAAACCATCCAGGTTGGGAAGATACTGAGGAGGATCAAAGCCAGAAAGGCAGCGGGTCCATCAGCAGCATCAGCTCAAGGGTTGGAGCTTATCTTCAATCTGAGCCTGAAACTGGGGAGAGTACCACAGCTCTGTAAAACTCTTCGTTGATACCAGTGCTGAAGACCCCACATCCTAAGGACCTACAGGCCGGTGGCTCTGACTTCCCACCTGATGAAGACCCTGGAATGGCTGGTCCTTGCTCAACTTCGGCCCCTGGTGAGCTCATCACAGGACCCACTTCAGTTTGCCTGCCAGCCTGGCACTGGAGTGGATGATGCCGTCATCAACCTCCTACATTGTTCCCTCTCTCACCTGGAGACTGCTGGGAGCACTGTAAGAATCGCATTCTTTGATTTCTCCAGTGCTGTGGAGGCTCAGGTCTTTTGGAGTGCAGTGGCCGCTCCTGAAGACTTTTTATGACTCTGCTTGGGACAGAAAAAGATTGAGCAGGCTGATCCTGAGGGCCAGCTCTGTTTTAGGGTGCTGTCATCTGGTGGTGGTGGTGTAGTGGGTAGGATACTTGCCTCTAGACCAAGACGTGCCATAGACCATGGGTTCGAATCCTACATTCAGCACCTTCACCACCATTGGGTCCCTGAACAAGACCCTTAACCCCAAGTTGCTCCAGGGAGACTGTCCCCTGTAGTTAGGGAATGGAAGTCGCTTTCGATAAAAGCGTCTGATAAATGCCGTAAATGTAAATGTCATCCCTGTTAGATAACATCTCCCAACCCATGCAGGAGACAGTACTGAACAGCTCCTTCAGTGGCAGGCTGCAACACTCATGATGCGGGACGGAGAGATTCCACAGGTCTTTCATTCCAACTGCTGTCAGACTCCACAACAAAGACTTTACACATGACCGCACACGCACAGACGAACAAACACACGCATCCACTACACCATGGTAGTTATGTGCAACTTTATTTATTTTTCTGATGGAACATGCACAATTTTTTGGGCGGAACTATCACCATCACTACTACTAAAAAATTCTACAGTCATTGTCAATGCCTGTCACTTGTGTACATGTATGTGTGTGTATGTGTGTATCTACAATGTTCTTATATTTACTTATACTTATCTACTCTGTATACATATATATATATATATACTCATTGTGTACATGCATTCAACTATTAGTCTACATATAGTTTACTTATACATATATGCATATATTTTATAATACAGATGTCCATACTCGGTTGTATAGTGTACATTTTGTACTGTTGGTATTTTATTTTCATTTTATTTTATTCTATTGTTTTCTTAATTTTTGCTGCTCCTAACTTTGTACTGTTCATTTTTTGCCATAACAAAGCAAATTTTCCACTTGTGGGATCTTATCTTATCTTATAATTTCATCTTATCTTAGTTGAGGCAGATATAACATTATGTCAGAAAAGTAAAGCGGCTCCTTAAAGTCACATGTGAACACACCAAAGCACAGCACACAGTGTGAACAATGTGAAATTCTTTATATGTGTTTAACCTATTCACCAAGTGAAGTAGGGGCAGCCACCAACACTGAGCTGGCTGTATCTTGCTTCAGGGTGGTGTTAATAGCAGTCTTGCAATTCAAACCCACAACCTTCCGTTCACAGGGGCAACTCCCTAACCACCAGGCCACCAGCTGCTCCAAGATAGCAAACTGTCACTAGGACAACAACACTGATACAGGAGTTAGTTCAACTTGTAAATCTGTGTTCATCTATATGTTTTTATAATTATTTTAGCAGCCAAGCTCACATTCCTCTGCTAATTTATTGGTTCAGTTCAAACACGACTGAAATTACTTCAGTCTCATTTATCATTGATGACATTGACAACTCTGAGACTTTTCAGTGTAAAGCCTGCGTTTACCTGGGTATAAGATGTCTATTGTTATGCAGTTGCCATTCTCTTCTAGTTTAAATGTACAACAATTTGTGTAAAAAAATGAAAAACAAACAGAATCTATGTGACCTGAGTGTTAGAGTGGCCGGGACTTTTTCATTCAAAACAAATCGCACAGTCCGTGTGTGGTGGTGTGTGTACTAACCTTAGGAGGATACTCATCAGGACAAGGGAAGAATACATCATCCACTGTGTTTGACAGCCTTGGGCTGACCATTTCAGACGAGGAGTTACTGTGTACATTATCTCCACTACAGAACATGTTGGTGTTCTGCAAAATAATTTTAAGTTAGTCAGTATTCTTATTCCTTTGAGAATCAAATATCTCATTTTAAAAATATTACTTATGGGTGGTTTTTAAATACTATTTGTACATCAAAATAAAAAATAAAGAAATTGCTTGTGATTAATATATTATTACTACTGGTACCTGAATAACGGCTCTTTGGAGGATTGGTGTAGAGGGACTGGAGTTTCGTCCTGAGCTCAGTCTTGGCTGGATATGCATCGAAAATCCTACATCTGCGTTGTTCAGATTACCATGCTGGCTCTTCAAACCTCGCAATTTGTCCTCTATCTAAAGATCAATATGAATAACATAAAATACTGCTTACTGAACAGTACAGTCTGATCAAAAAGGGGTTGTTTTAGATTGGATACTGTGATTTACACAGTGCTGTGTAATGTGTTGTATGTTGTCCTGTAATGTTGTATTGGTTACTCTTTTTTCACTTTCTTTAGGACACTCATGTGTTCACTTATGCAGTGTTGTCTACTTTTGTTCAGTGTGTTGCCTCCCAAATCCTGAATCAGATTAAAATGATTTTAATAATTACTAAAGTTCATCAGATGACATGCCTTGATGGGGAAAAGAAAGTTGACTACCTTTCTTTCAAATCATGTGGCAAACTGGTTGACAGGAAATGTCTTGCCAGGCCAGGATAAAGATACAAGTATTACTAAAATGAAGCATATTAACCTCTGTCATCCAGCAACAGTACTTCTTTAAGTTCTAACACAAGTGATATTAGTGGCCTACTAAAATATAACCCGACTAAAGCACCTGGCAGATGACATTCACGGCAGCTAACTAGCCTTTAAGCAGCAAGAAATGTCACTAAACCACAACTAAATGCTATAATTGTACTATATACTAGTATAGACAATATATCATCCAGCATGAGTTGTGTACAGTGTACATTTCTTCCATTTTGTCTCATTAATCCTGTGCTAGAATCAGTTTTCATTGGCTATGGTGCATGGCAATAAAGCTGACCTAATGTACCCTAATCTAACACAGTTAACAGAGAATTTCTGCGTAAACTCATGCATATATAACCGTATAACATGTACAACCATAGGTAGTATATGACTGAGCTCCTTCGATGTAAATTCCGTTTTAAAGAATGAAAATGTCTTTACCTTGTCAGCAAATGGACCTAAATGCCAGGATTCAACATCAGCCCTCGGTCTTCCAGAATCTTCAGGCTGGATATTCAAAAGCTAAATTAGAGGCAAGGACACGATTCACTGCAACTTTTGCTCAGCCTTAACTGGATTTGAGGGTAAAATGTGCAATATTCAATGTTTTATGCCTTTCCTGAAACTCGTGTTTTAAATTTTTCATTCAGAGAATTAGGCTGGATATAATTAAATAGGTTACTAATGTATTTCGTTCTTCCACGGACAGCAGTGGAATAATCTGTTTGGATTCTGACATGCAAAGAAACAAAGAATAAAATGGTAAAAATAAATAAAATAATATTTAACACAACAATCGTGGACATTAAATGTGGAGAAGATGAAATAAAAACTGGCCATTAATACGTTTGCTGTATATTGATATTGAGTCGAAATAAAATTGCATCAATTGAGCAGTGGAAATAGTACATGAAGAAGGAGAAACGAGAGAGTATATATATATTAATATTTTACTATACGGCACAGTTTGGACAAAACAGCATATAGCAATTTCAGTGAATTGGAAGGTACATTTTATTTTTGACCAAAGCTAATTGTATTTGATGGATAATATACTTTCATTCATTCCAAAACCAAAATAATATCTGTACTTAGTCAGTATGTTCGCAGCACATAAAACATCTAATAATCAGTAATTAGAGGCTTACCTGCACATTGAACTGTGCACATAAGCACTGTGATAATGCTTAATATTGTGATACTGCCTATTGTTTCCACTGTGATATTCTTATTGCAGTGGCTAAAGTTATGATAATGCTTAAGGAATGCCATTGTGCATCTATAGTATGCAGAAAAGAGCTGTAGAGAAGGTTCTGAGCAGTCGTGTGTGTGTGTGTGTGTGTGTGTGTGTGTGTGTTTATGCACACACGAAGACGCAACTGACGGATTTTGTCAAAGTGATGATTTGTCAAAGCAGGAAAACTGAAAGCACTGCGTCAACATTTGACAAATTATAAACTACTCCTATACAAGCACACAGGTCTGACGTCATTCTATGCTTTTACATTAACTGACTCATCTAACTTTATCAGGAAATAGGCAGATACAAACACCAGCAAGCAAACTCAGCTAGCAAAAAAAAGGCAAAGATTTAACACAATCAAACCAATTAGTGTTATATACAATATTTTTCTAATAATTAATATTTAGCAGCGGACGTAAGTGAAACTCATTGTCTCTTACCTGTTTCTTGACATTCCGTTTTGTGCTCTCCTCTTGTAGGTTTCTTTCATTGGGATCAGGCTCTTCTTGCCATGACAGCTCCTGGAGCTCTGACCACTGAAATGCCTGTATCTGCCTTTTCTGCTGCTGTGATAGACACGCGCACACACACACACACACACAGACACACACACATTTAAACATTCCATTCCATACCGCTTAAAATTTAATACGATAAAACTGTACATAAACTATGAGCTTACTCTCAATTATAATTCATAATAAAAGGTTTTACAGCGGTCTTACAATTTTCAACGTTTACTATTTCTGTGGACTAGTTCAAAGCTCAGAACAGCTATTTCTAATATTCTGCTCATAAACAACCGGTCACCCATACATCTTCAAAGAATTTTCTTTGCTCTTGTTGATGCTCAATCCTCCTCTGTCTATCAGCAACTAACTGCTTCTTGTAGCGCTCCTGATCCTGAAGCTGACGCTGGAGGAGCTGGGCCTCGGAGCGGCCTTTATTCTCCTGCTGCAGCCGGAGGAACTCTCGCCTCAATGTGGATTCTCCAGGAAGGTTGACTGTAGAGCTAGAGATATTGAAAGAAAACATAAGAACACTTGTATGGCCAGGACATTTTGTCTAAAAAATGTATGAATACAAGAACACTAACACAATAATATTTAAAGTCAATGACATATGGCACGACAGAGTCACTGGGAAACGACATAAGGTTGAGCATCTGGTGGTACAGCCATGTCACACTGAAGAAGCTTTTCATCTGCAAGGCCAGAATATGGTTACATAAAGTCTGGATACCGCACTGTTGCTGTTTATCTTCCGCACTGGTTGCTAAGACTCTTGATATAAAGTGGACATGAATTCATGCATACCTGGGTTCTCCCTCATCTTCATTCATTTCATCCTCGTCATTGTCACTTCCACTGTATTCATATTCGGTCTCATCTGTTATTCATGCATATAAAAAAACAAAAACATAACGGTTAAGTTTGTGAGGAAATGCACTAAAAGCAATGAAATATTTACTATTGCCAAATCTCATATTAGGAAATACCATTGAATGATACTAAGCCACATACATATCAAGTTTAGATCACTTGCTTTACTGAGCACGCAAATATTACAGTAAATGTAGAATATATGTGAAAAATAATAACCTGACCTCACAACTGAAAATGTTCTCTGAATGTCCTGTATTTATTATGCATATGGTATTAAAGGCACTTAAGAGTTAATCAGCTTGTAAGTGATGCTTGAGACAGCATCAGTGGATCAAAAACAGAATATGTTTATTCATGCACACATATAACATCTGTTATTCTAAGTATCTGGTATTATTCAGGTCTCACCTTTCTCTCCTTTCCTCTTCCTAGTTCTGTCCAGGTGGTCTCTGAGCATTATACACACTTGCCTTTCATTCAAGTCTGAAATAAAGGGATGGCGTAGAAGAGTCTCAGTGCATGGCCTGTGAAGGTAGTTCTTGACCAGACAGCTGTCCATAAAGGTCACAAACTTCTTAGACCTTAAAGATGAACATACACAACATGCAAGAGGTCGGATTACAGATGTACAAAAGCGTTTACTTCTCAGAGGAAATCAAATCTGAAAGCTCAAGCTAACTTTACACAGGGAAACATTTGACTTTACTCTCTCAACTTTAAGTATTAGCTGATGTATAAATAATTTTGTTCCAAGTTTATTTTTCATTGAATTTTGACAACTGAGCACCTAGAATTTAAGCTATGTCAAAAGTGGAAAACAACAAGCGGATATATAAATAATGGCATGTTAGTTTGATCTACAAGTCAGCCTGCTCTGGGCCAACCTTACTTTGATGCAAATGTTCAGGTGAGAAGTGCAAACGTCTGTAGCATCATACCATTTTTTAGATTTAAGTTTTGGGGGTGGATTGCGTGGGATGAGAAACAGGGCTCTCATTGGATGCATATCACACAGGGCTGTGAAGAAATACAAGGAAAACAAGCGTTACAAATCTTGACCTAAGGTAACTTAAATCAAAATGTATGTGGCATATTTTAGCTGAAACTATTTTATAATATCTAAAAAAAATGTTTTCCAACACATATATAGTGAAACTCACGTGGTGCACCCTCAGCCATTTCCAAAGCTGTGATACCCAGAGACCACAGATCACTCTATAATAAGAAACAACCAAAAGACGGATAGGAAGTCTAATATCAAATTCACATGGAAGTGGACCTAAATAAACAAGTCAAGACAAATTCTTCTAATTTGCATATAGTATATTGTTTATTTTTAATTATTTATTTAACATGGAATATTTCAAGTGGAAAAGATTACAGGTGCAGGCTGCAGCTTCTCCAAAAGCTAACATGTTACTGATGTTAAGATTTTTTCGCAAAATACTTCTGGATCTTCGTTCTATTGTCATTACAACAAGACGTTTTTTAACTGACAAGCAAATCACTTTTTTTAAAAAATTGACAAGCAAGGTAAAACGTGGGAGGAGCACAGAATTAAAAACCCACAAACCAGTTCAGACTGGTTTTACAAGAGCCCTGGCAACACTACATGGCATTTTAGGGTGTTAATACAGGGGGTTCTCAGGTTACACCACAGATACGTTCCTTCGACAGTGATGTAACTTGAATTTTTGTGTAAGTCGAAACACACCCTAGCCTAAGTCACTTAATTATCCTAACACAGTTGTAAAATAATAAAACACTAAAAACTAAGCCACAGAAAAAGGAAAACTACCTTACTCATAATGCCGTGTTACTGTGTATTCTACCGCTGCACACAACCAAACAAGATTGCCCACGTAGTTCATAAGCACAAGGCTGACGGTGTAAGCCAAGTGGGAGTAGGAGTGAGCGTTGTAAACTTGAAACGTTGCATGTTGAGACTATTGTAACTCGAGGACCCCCTATATTCTGAGAAATTTGGTTTGTACTGCATATTCCACCACCATTGTCCAAAGCATTTCTCCAAATCAATATATCAATAGCTAATTTTTCATGGAGGATCGAGGTCAAATTCTATCCTTAATTACTTAATTAACTCATTCCTTACTTAATTTTCTTAACCTTATAAATACATGATAAGAAGTACACACCCTATTTAAGGGCCTCAATGATTTAAAAATGATTGTTACCAAAACACTTTCCAGTATAAAGGTATCACAGCTTATTTTGGTAAAAGGCAAACTCCAAATGTACAATTCAAATTAATGATTAGGGTGTTGAGTTTCATGTCTTACACATTGTACTCACTCTGTAGTCATATGTAGATTTTGGGTTCTCATCACAGGCAATCACTTCGGGCGCCATCCAATATGGTGTCCCAATGAACGTGTTCCTTCTTCCAATTGTCCTATCCAGCTGGGCACTCACACCAAAATCCACTGGCGTCAGAAAACAATTTTATTTTAAATGTTTATGGTTTTAAAAGTAGTACTAAGTTGTAAAGGAAGTTAATTTTTTCATAATAGGAGACAAGTCTGAAAAACTTTCAAATGATAAATAAAAGATATGAATAGTCCCATCTGTTCTTCCTCCTTACCTAGTTTAACCTCTGCATTCTCAGTCAGCAACACATTCTGTCCTTTGATGTCACGATGGATGACATGGTGTGAGTGGAGATGAGCTAGACCCTAAATGGTGGGACAGTGTCAAAAGCACTCAGACCAGTATTGATGGACAGAAAAATGCACTCAGCTATGGGATGTAACTTCAGTAACCACGTATAAATGGTTCTGACCTTTCTGTTTTTAAAAATGAAATGTTATATTGCATTTTACACTAAGCTCTTATTAAAAACATGGTGTTAAAATTACAGCTTTTTTGCATTATATTGCAGGTAACACACTCACTCTAAGGACTTCTCTGCAGATGTAGGCAATCCAGTCTTCTTTTAGACAGTTCCCTTTGGTTTTCTTTACCAGATCTGTAACTGAGCCAGCTCCACAATACTCCATCACAAGCTGTGAGGTGCATTTTAACAAGAAAGTACAGAAAACAGTAGAACAAAAGGTTCACAATGTTGTTTCATGCATTGTATTATGCAAAGTGTACACCATGTAAATGTTTTCTATTATACTTTTAACAAAAAGATCGTTCAATTTAATGTACAGAATGAAAATTGTATCTAAATGAAAATACATTTTACAGAGGGAGAAAATAAGTATTTGTGTATATATATATATATACATATATATATATATATAAGTTAAATATTGTAGACTTTGTAAAATTACAGGCAAATGACCAAGTTATATAAGTATTTAATATATAACATCTTAAACTTTTATTTTATGAATTTTCATCTTTGTTTTCAGAAAAATAAATTGCACATAGTTGCATAACCTTTAAAGCGTTCTGTATACCTTAAGTGAACTTTGAAAGGGCAATTTCGATCATCACACACCATCATGAGAACCTACATTTATTTGGAACACTGACATATACATGAAGATGATCCATAACAGACTAACATCTCTAGACAGTGAAGACTAAGAGAACTTACAAAAAAAAAAAACAACAACCCAAAAGCCACAAACTAACAACCATCCTGTCTAGCTTCCTTCCTTATAAAAACAAATGCGAGGAAAAGGGGTCACTCACCCATAACTGGTCATCCTGACCTGCAGGAATTTTCTTCACAAAAGCACCATAGTATGTGGCTATGTTCCTGTGATGAGAATATGACTTCAGCATGTTTATCTCTAGTTTGATCTCTTCCTCCTCCTCCTGCAAAAAGTCAAGAGAACAAATGAAAGCATAAACGTAGCTCACACTAATTCAATTCAATACAACCAGTGCCTTACAAGAGTGTATTAAACAATACTTTTTACTACTGATAATTGACGATTAATAATTTAACAATAAATGTGGTTGAACTGCTACCTATAGACTTGGGTATCATGATACACTGATCTATTTTCACACTAATTGGTATAAATGGATATACAAATAAAGATGGAAAGAAACAACAGTCATTTAATCTAAAAAACAGTCCATAGCAATGCGTTTCCAGATCACTTAAAAGCAGTAAGTAGTGATCTTCAAAAAACAAACAAATAAAAGTTAAAACATAAATGCAATTAGGTAAACAGCAATAAACAGCTGGTCCGCAATAAACCTGCACTCTCAGAATACTAATCTAGCAAACTTCTAGCGAACTGTTTATCAACTATGAACATAGTAGGTGACAGTACAGAACAACTGAAGAAAGTTCACCCAAACAGTAACATACGCTTTACGGAATGACCTCCTTCCACCAAAACCTTCAAAGCCCATAGTACCATGCGTTCTTTTTCATGTGTTTGTCTATTGTGGCTTCCAGCCAGTGAAACATCTTCACTTGTGTTCATCCTCATTCTGCATCTTTCCCCACATGTATTTTGTATGCATCTTGTATGATATTGTAATTAAACTAGCCTTTGGCCCACAAACCAAAAATGGGTGGTTTTTTTATTACCCAAGAGAAATAAGATTGTACTTTCTTTATGTAAACGCAACTTCCATCAGAACTGTTACTGATTGACAAGGAAGGAAATAAGGTGACACTGGGCTAGCACCAGCTCTTAAATAGCTTTTATAACAGCACCTGCTCATTTTATAGACATAGTGCTGTCTTTGAATTACTACTGCTCTCCAATGAACTTGGAACTGAAAGTAGGCATCCACTACATGGTCTCCATGTAGTTTCACCCACCTCCGTCACATCCATGACCTTGACAGCAGCCAGTTGCCCTGTTTTGACATGACGACCCTGTACAAGCAGAAGGACAAGAGTCAGTGGTGAGGTTAACAACCATCTTCAAGTATGCAAAGAAATGTCTTTGGATATTTCATCTTTTCATCATGGCAGGTTTCATGCTTATTGCAGAATACATTAAATTCAGTCACATCACAGCGAATTAAACAATTGTCCTACCGTTTAAAAAAGTTATTATTATTTAATAAGCTACTGAACTACAAGCTACCCAGATAACGCTTTGTAATAATTGATAGTAAAGTTTCTTCACAGGCACCCATGTGTGTTTGTCTTCTTTTTACAATTAGGAAAATGGTATATATTGTTACGAGTGAACAAAAGGTAGACCTGTATAATGAGATGCAGAATTAGCTACTTGTTTTTGAGCTAGAGATGAAAACCGAAACTGGCCGAAAAACAAAACCTGAAACACCAAAAGAAATTATTACTATTAAATTATTCAAATCTGTTATAAAACTATGAAAATGTTAATTTAGCATTCAAACAATTCACAATATAAAATAAAATTTGAAATAAAATATTTTGGTCCCACTCATGAATAGCCTAAAATAAGAAATAATATACAATGAAATATATTCTCTGATAAAACAAGAATTCAAGTGCATTTTAATATTCTGAATGAAGTGTATGAACAAAGTGCATTTAGAACAAGCGCTTTAAAAACTGTTGAAAGATTATATTCTCTGTGGGCCTGTAGCAAAAGTGCATCAAAACAAAGACTGGCATAGCCCATTTATTAACCGTCATCACTGGAATACTTTCTTGCCTTTTCAGAAACACAGGCGGAGTGGGTGTGCTCGAAGGGTCTCTGTGCTGTCGTCTGTGCTTCCTACTCTGTGCCTTTGTGGATGCACCCTCTCTAGAAACGTTGGCATTCCACACTTTACAAACGGCTTTCCACGTGCCTTTCTTATGGGGTGTTCCACTGACTGGTACCAGCTCAGTTCGGTTCAACTTTACTCGCTTTTTTTGCTTTTCCACAAAAAAAAATCTGGTAGCTGGTATCCGGTAGTATTCTTGGTACCACCATGGCCGTGGTTCCAAGCGTGCAGAACCGATATTAAATGATGATGTATACATATTGGAGGTTACTGATTGGTGGTCGCCCATAGTTACGTCAGTTTATTGAATGTTAGCATTAGCTAACACTAATGTTGCTTCCTTAAGCCTTGTCTGGTGCCTATTGTCTGTTTTGTGGCAAACAGCCACAAACCAAGGATAAGAAAAGAAACCCCTCTGATTTCATTCCATGCTGACAATTGTAATGATGCCGGGTTGTTTACCTCAGCTTAGAGCGCTCCACTCGGGCTGCTGTTCAGAATGTTTGGTCGCTATAGCAACCAGATGTAGTGGAAACCTGTACGTCCAAAACCAAACTGAACAGAGTCGAACCGAACTGGTACTAGTCACTGGAGAACCCCCTTTTAGGCAGACATGTTGACTGTAATTCAATCTGACGCGTACAATCTGCGGTTGTTTATTGCGTCATCGCTGTATTTGTTGCGTAAAAAAAAAAAATTTCAATGGCCGAATATTTGGTGCAGTTTGAATATTCAGTGTAGTTTGAGCATTTATATCAGTGCTGTACACTCAGTAAAATGTTTTATTTCAAACCATATATGTCTAATTTGAATACTCAATTAAGTAAAAGTAGTGGTAGCAAGTAAAAATACTCAAGTCTATGTTTCTTTGTATCTTTTAACCATTCCTTCAACATAAAAACCCACAATACTCATGTGCTCCAACTACTTTTCAAAACGAATCAAATCCAGGACAAGACACAGAGCAGGCTTCTTCTTCTTCTTCTTCTTTTTATGGTGGTTGACAACATTTCAGTGTATTACCACCACTGATCTGATTAATGGCATGAGCTCATCCAGCTTCGCATCTAGTGACCTATCACTGGAATGGATAGAACAGAAAGTAAATGTTCCAGCTCTGTCTGCATCGAAAAGCAATTGTTCACATGGACTATTCGTGGTACTGGAATGTAGGTGGAGAGCCTACCACAAAACAGCCACATGTGAGATACTTCCATCCGACATGGTGATAATCACCTGTGATGATGCCGGCAGAGAATCAAGGAGAACCTCATTGTCTTCTATTCAAAAGAGTAGGGAGATACTTCCTTCTAACTCAGATATCTTCTGGTTCCGAAGTACACAGCCATCGTATCCAGCTGGACAGCTAAGCAGAGGCGCTGCTATAAATGCTTTGGTAGATTTGGCCAGTCCATGTGAGGAAAAGCAAACTCAAAAGGTTCCAAATAGCACAGTTAAGGCTAAAATCTCGGCTCAGCTAAAAGGTAAGCATAAAAGAACTCAGCAAAGCAAGATGCTCCTCTGTTGCGACATGTGGTCCTGCTACCTAAAACCAGATAGACCCAGCAAGTTGAGCAGTAGCAAATGCTGTGAAGACAGGAACCATTTTCATTTACGGGAAGTACATTTGGCCTTACGGTAATTATTTGTGAAATGTGTGAAGAGACAACGGTAAACTAATTGTTACACGTCTTGCAGTTTAATGTGACTTTATGATGTAATGTGCTTTCCTTTGACAAATGTGTCCGTAATGTGAACACATTACACTGAGATTACATTGACATGAAGACATGAGGAACATCTTTGGTAAAGCTATGAGCTGTATTGCTGAAATGCAAAACACAAAGATGTAATTGTCCTTTTAGTTTTAAAGGCAGTAATAGGAAAACACTATACAAAATAAAACATATTTTACAAAATAAAATGGCTTGTGGCCAGTGCACAACCAACTTCCTCTTATGAACCAATATGGGTACACTTTCACAATACTCTGACAGGAAATTTGAGGTATGTTATTTTTTGTAAAAAATCTCGGATATTGCGGTAGCATAAGTGCAGCTGTATCATTCTTCGTTCATTTCTATGATGTTTTAGTGAAACCAAAAGTAAAATACATTAGTTGTACTTTCATGTGGCTTTCTATACATGGTTGTTCGGCTTCTAGACATCAGTAACAACACTGCTGTTGTTAAATCTCTATGGGGAACTGCCCATAATAATAATAAATCTTAATTTAACTTAATTTAATTTAAGAGGGCTTTCACAATATGCACAAATCAAATCATTCTGTACAAAAGTGGCAAAGTTGAGTGTATTCCCTTACAATTCAGCCACGTACACCTGTGTAGACCTATGTATAGTACAACACTGCTAATTTACGAGGGTTTTATGCATCCTGTATCCATTACTTTAGTAAAATGTACCCTGTGAAGATGCGCAAAGGTTTAAATGGTTTGAACTTCTTGCAAGGCATGATAAAGCAATTTTTCTCTATATACTCATTCTCAACATACATTTTACACTTTGTCAGACGTAATGCAGTGTTCTACCTGAAAAACATTCATTTTTGATGCTGAGTTGGGCTCTAGTGTGTTTTCTGAGGCACTAATGATGTCGTTGTTATCTGTGGAACTCTGAAGAAGCACGATAACCCAAATATGACTTTAATGTGTTTCTATTAGGGTTGTAACGATACATGTATTTGTACCGAACCGTCACGGTACATGGGTCACGACGGAGAAGACGTGATTGTAATGACGTGATTGAAGTAATACGGAATCACAGAGGGACCAAAAAGCGTAAGTAAATCATAAACCTGGGTTGTAGAGTGGTGCAATAGTGCCACCTACTGGCGTAACACTTCTGCTGCCTTACACATACATGAAAATATAAG
>JBBPDB010000032.1:19027851-19050932 GCA_037974465.1 Brachypetersius altus | reverse complement strand
TGTGTGTGTGTATGACAGAGACAAAGAAAGAGAGAGAGAGAGTGAGAGAGAGAGAGAGAGAGGGTGTGTATGACAGATACAGAGAGAGAGAGAGAGAGAGAGAGAGAGAGAGAGAGAGAGAGAGAGAAGCCCTTTATCTTCCAAAAGAATATACAAGGTAATGTAAGTAAGTAATTGATGTCCTTCTGTAATGCTACTTCAGTTTCTTGTAGGAGAGCTTAGTTGAAACCAGTCTTTTCTCAGTTAACATAGGGTGACATTTGGCATGCTATTAAAGGAATGCTCCAGTTTTAAAGCTAATCTCTACCTGCTTTATTTGTCAATTACCTGTCGATTACCACAAAGGTTCATTTTGAGGCCTTTTCCTATACTTAGACAACTTCAGAAACTCAGTGACTCAAACCCCACAAATAACAGAAGCCAGGGGGCAGGTGCTGAATTTTACAAGTAGTTGAAATATAACTATATAATGGTTATTCAAAAAAAGGCTAGAAAAAATAAGACTTCTTCTGGCCCATGTGTGTTGATGCTCTAGGGCCCTAATGCTCGCCTTCCACTAGAGACACAGTTACCAGATATGTATTCATGTTATAAACATCCACTGCTACTGGAAAGCCAATGCAAAATCAGGTATTAAAGTCAAATAAGAAAAATATGAAAACATATGTTTTGTCCAACCATTCTTTTCATTAGTATATTTCACTGTCAGATCTTCAGGAAATCAGCTTTCCTCTAACAAGACAAGTGAGCCTTGCTATACTGAATCAGCCAGACAATATAAATTAAATTATTTGTAAAACTTTAAAAAGTGGACGTGTGTTTATGTGGAGAAAGCAAGTGAATAAAGCTATGAACAACTTCTACATCCTTAACAAACCAAAAAAAACAAGGCTGCATGTATGTAATTGCAATCCAGTAAGTTATTAAATGATCATTTCTGATGTTTTATGCTAGAAAATGTATCACAGATTTACATTCATGGCATTTATCAGACGCTTTTATCCAAAGCGACTTCCATTCCAACTACAGGGGGCAGTCTCTCTTGGGGTTAAGGGTCTTGCTCAGGGACCCAGTGGTGGTGCTGAAGGTAGGATTCGAACCCATGATCTCTTGCGAATCCTACCACTAGGCCACCACCACATTTAGAATACACACATTTAAACTACACTGTACAACTTTGTTCAAAGGTAGGTACAGCACACAGTATCAGAGGCAGCAAGCCACCTTTAACCATGGCTTAGGCAAATGCATAGGTATAAAAATGTATTTATAATGCATCCTCCTTTCAGTATATTATAATTGCAACAATAAATAACGATATCTTGACCTAACATGAACAGCTCCAAATTAGTAGTGTGGCTCAGTGCAAGTTACACTTTCCCCCAATATCAAACAGCAGAGGATTTCCAATTTATGTTAGAGGATCTCTGAAAGGTGTGGAATAGAATGCTAGTTAAATATATAATGGTGCTACTTAAAATTACGGTCTGCTGGTCTGTCCTTTAGAATCTGCAAGGAAATTCTCCAGTAAGCAAATCACAGCACATACAACACCTTTTTGTTTAGCCGTTATTCACATCACGATGAGAATGTGCTGGCATTTAAATGTGACCGGGCCTTCAAAAAAGGTTAAAGGATTCTTCCAGCCATCCATAGTTCATAGAAGCTCCATTTCATGTCATCTAAGCATGTTCATAAGGCAAGTTCTGCTATAGCATCCTTATTCTTCAAAGGTAGAATGAGCTTGCATTTGAAAACTGAATCTTTCTGCTCCTTTTGCCATGATCTTCAGACCAAGCTCCTCTAGCAATATGGGATTAGGCCAATAACCACACATTTACACTCTTTTTTTAATAAAGTTACCATTTGGAGAGATGAGGACAGTCCACTTGAAGCAACTGAGGGTTAAGTGTCTTGCTCAAGGAGACAATGGTAGAAAGCAGAGATTTGAATATGCAACTTTGTGGTCATCAGGTCCATAGGCGAGTGTTTTACCCATCAGGCTACCTGGCCTAAAGGCCTAAATATATGTAAATACCACAGAAAAATTACATATGTCATTTCATTTCCCACACATTGTTAATTTTCCTCTTTCGTAAAGAAGACCTCGAAACATAACATTGAACATTCAGTGCCACTTTATGCCTTTAATTCACTTTTGTGGTTTCAAAAGCATGTTCTGGAATAAACCACTGCATTCTTCACATAAAGGGCGAAACTGTGTACCAGGATGGTTTTCCTATGTTAATATTAGCATTAACATACTCATTCTGAGGCCAAGTTCAAGCTGGTGGCTATCAAGTCTGTTTGCTTTATGCTTATTTAGGTGAACTTGGGCTAGCCCTAAATTTACATACCATGCTACAATCAATCATGCTAAAATCAAAAATGTAGTTTTGTAGCTGTAATTTCAAGCTGTAATTCAAATAATTGCAATTGAATTATTTATATATTGGATCATTTTTATGGATAGCCTGTTTTAACCGAGACTTTTTACTTTAAAAAAAAAAAAGCATTTTACTGAAATGAGTCATAACTGGTGATTTTAGCCTGGTCTGGAAGACTACGCTCACAGCAAGAGCGATGCTGTCATTGTATATCGCTGTATATCAATTTGCTGCACCCATTTTTCCTCCATTTAGAGAACTGCTGAAGTGTTACTCTCTGTGACATTGGGGATGACACTGCACCATAATAGGACAATTTCCTCCACATTCTGTGCTCAACCTAATCCATAGCCTATCATAACAGCACGGTTAATCTGGCTGTTTTCGTTGTTTTCCCTTAATGGGGATTTTGGGATGGAATGTCTGAGGTTGTGGGTCTGGTGTTTGTCTTCCGCGAGAGGAGTTATCTTGTTATCTGCAGTGAGGGGGCTTTGCAGGCTTTTAAGAAAATGTGTGCATGCTGGAGACATGCTTGAATTGCCCAGGACACTATTTTAGCTCTTAGACATTCCATCTTTTCAGTAGCCTGAGCTTTTTCTGATGCCGTGTATGCTTGTTTGTGTAGTTTCCAGTACACAAATGTTCATTACAATGTTGGAGAACCCAGATTTCTTTTGCATAGTGATTATCCATTTTCTAAAAGCCAGGATTAAAGATTACTACTGTAATACCTTATTTCCTTAAGGAGAGGTACGGAAATGGATATGAGAACACACTGACATAAATGCTTACTTTTAGTTTTGATTCTCTATTTACTTTTAAATTTCAAGCTTTTCTTGCACAGGAGACATTAACCCAAGAAAGCAAGCAAACAAAGAAACACGCAAACAAGGAAATGAGTAAATGTAGAATGGGCACTAATCTTCACGGTTGTATTGTAACAAGACCTTTTTCGACCTGTAATTCTGGAATAAAAATAAATAAAATAAATAAAAAACCAATAGCAATGGTATAGCAATGATAGCAATGGTATCAGACCAAAATTATTATTGCATACAGGTACAACTACACATATAATAACATATCATTATCCTATAATAATCTGTAATATATAATAATTCGTTTGGCCCCATATCCCAAATCTGTGTGTGTGTGTGTGTGTGTGTGTGTGTGTGTGTGTGTGCGAATGTGTTCACAATTATACAATTGCCTTAAAAGTGGCACTTAGCTGAAATATTCAGATGAAGCATCTTGCGGCAGCAGCTCAACCAAGACTTTTTTTTTTCACAAACATGTGAATTACAAATGAACCCCTCCGACATTTTGCCTTAGCTGTTTGGAAATAAGTGATCAGCATAGCTAATGGGATGCTGAGGTGGGTGTTATGTTCACATAACAACTACAAGACAGGCTCTCAAAATGAGAATACAGAGCGCTCCACGACAATGTGTGGGACTACAGCAGCACATCTATTAAAAAGACAAATGAGCTGTGAGAAGGAAGAAGAGGCACTATAGAACACGGCACACAGTCACTCCAGGGATGAAATGAAATTTGGTCTATATTTGTAGCAGTGGGGACTTAGTTATTAGCCATATGTCTGCAACACACCATCACACGTTAGTGTGCAGACCATCATTACAATATCAAGGGTGTAGGTATCAGCTAGTCCATATGTTTCCTTTATACACTGCTTGATTTTAAAATGAATGTAATTGAATAAACAGTGTATAAAGTCTGGTGCTCAAATTCACTGTTCTATCTTTAGGGAGGAAAATGTGGCAAACATGACACAGACAAATCTTAGCTAAATTCATTCATTCATTTTCTGTAACCTTAATCCATAGTAGGGTTGTGGGTAACCCAGAAGCCTATTCTGGGGTCTACAGGCACAAGGCAGGGACGCACACACACACACACTATTCACTCACACCAGTGTCGTTTTATATAAGACTACAGGAGAAACAATGTTTCATCAAGAAAAAGAATACAAAAAAAATCTTCTTTTTTTTTTTTTTGGAGGGAAACAAAAAAATGCTCATAAAAATCAGCTCCTCAATAGCATTACAGTTGTATACGGCTCTGGTCAAAAATGTGAAACAGAACCACCCCCAACCAAAAATATTGACCAGAAGTCGCCACTGACGCACACTTGTGTCAATTCACCTGACGCTCAGGTCTTTGGACTGTGGGAGAAACTGGAGACCACAGAGGAAACTCAGGACATACTGGGATGAACATGCAAACTCCACTCCACACAAGACCAGGACCTGGATCCCAAAACCCTTGAGGTGTAAGGCAATGGTGCTACCCACTGCACCACCATGGGGCCACGCAGCAAAAGTGTGGTGAAATGGCCCCTAGATTAAGTCTCCATTTGGGCTAATTTGTTTATGGCTGCCATGTTAAGCAGGCTACATACAGTACAAGTGGGTGGGGTGGTCAGGTCCACATCGAAAATCCAATTTGCTAAGACATGCTTGAAGCTAGCATAAAGCACTGCATATACACACATCAAATTAACAAAGCAAATGTAAACCCTCAGAGGCAGTGAGCGTGCAATTAAATAGCATGTTTCAGACAAAAAATTGACTTCGGCACCAACAATATCAACAAGTATTATTTGTATACCTCCTTTTCATTAACCGCCCCTTACAAAAGAAAAATAAAGACAAGAGGGTAGTAGAGAAAGATGAGATAAGACTTCGAAATCATTTCAGAAAGGCTCTGGGAAACAGAGATCCATAGCTTAGGGGCCATGACCCTAAACAGTGGGCTGTGATCCATAGTGGTCAGTTTTAATTTTGGGACAGACTAGTATAAAAAGGTCTCAGACTGTGAGCAAGAGACTACGGCTGAAGTAAAAGAGGAGCACAGCCATGAAGTGCTTTGGATATAAACAAAAGTATTTGATATTGTGTGTGATTTAGAAGAAGGAGCCAGTGAAGTTTATGAAGAACAGGGGCGATATGTGCTGAGCGTTGGGGGCTGCTGTGGAGTTTTAAATAGACTGGAGACAAGCAATAAACTAAACCAGGATACCAATGAAAAAAAGCATTGCGTTTATCTAGTCATGGTGTAATAAAAGTATGAATGAAGCGTTGTTGGTGCTGAGTGCAGGAAGGAGACGTGCAATTTTATAGAGGTGGAAGAAAGCCATCTTAGAAAATGAATTTTTTCATATTCAAAGGGGAGGGCAAAATCAACATAACACGAAGGTTACGTACAGTAGGGGAAGGCTTAATTACAGTGTCATCAATTAAAACTACTATTGGATGAAGTTATTGACTTGGCACTAATAGTATAAGATCAGCATTAGGCCTCAAAAACATTCATCCACAGCTTTACATCTTGGCTGCAGTTGGAAAGGGGGAGAGGAGGAATTTATTTCATACAAAGCTAGAAGAGGAGCTATAACTGCAGTAAATCAGTATTTGGAACTCGTGACAGATATTTGAAGCAAATTATTGCATATAACAGCAAATTATTATTATTATTTCGGCAAATTATTGCACTCGGCTAACACTTTATTCATGTCTTTATTTATTTTTCTTTATGTGTTGCTCGTTTAGTAATGGTTTGAACTGAAAATGTGCCATGTTCAAATCACACCATAGTTCACTGTAGTGCTACTGTTATATGCAGCAAGATTGCTCTGTCAGTTTGCTATAGCTATTAAGCAGTTGTGCACATCAAGATTAAAACATTTCAGTATGACCAATAGCTACATGGCTCATTTATTGCTATAGCTTGGTTTTCGAATGGGAAGCAGCAGTGTATCAAATACTGTGTTATTTTAACCCCTCCACCCAATCTTTTGGCCAGCTGTTCTTTGTATTGTGTACAAATTTGCTAGAGTGAAAATATCGACCTGGAGGGAAGCTGTAACAGGTGGTTTACTGATGATAGTTATGAAAATAAGGGAAGAGACTAATTGGCACCTCATACTGCTACTCAAATCCAGTATAATTACATGCCATCAAACCCCTTTATTTTGTTTAAAAGAGGCAAGAATTTGGAAATGCTGCCATGCTTTAAAATGCTACGGTCGTCTGTCATAAATATCTAGTCAGGAATTTTCAAATCAACAGCTGTGGAACGAAACCTGCAACCAATAATATACAATAACTGTGCCAAAAATGGTTTATTGGAAAGATGCCATAAAAACAAATAAGGATCTCTAAAATTTTTCTATTGGTGGCTTTTTTGAATGTATTAAACCATTTGATGTATTAAAGGAGCTCCAATGTCCCAAACATTGCAAAAAGGATTTTTTCCTACACCCATTTAGAAATCTTAATTCTAATTCACCCGGCTCTAGATTATTCACCTGTAGTCTTATAGAAGCCACCACTGATAGCAATACAATAATAGCTGTTGGGGATTTTGCTATCCACAAAAGAATAGGATCCACTTTGCTTCAGTTACAGATGCTGTAGGCTTTACTCAAAATTCTCCTCACTCCTGAATCCTGATCCTTGGTGTTAATGTGGATAACATTCTTCCCCAGTCCATAGTAATCTCAGATCACTACCTTATAAAATATGAGCTTCATCTTAATCATAATGTAAGCACATCCCCTGGCTTCCATATTAGTTGTACAATAGCATTCGCTCCAGCTTTTAGTTTTATAGAAAACCTCCCAGATTTATCAACCGTTTTGCCTCTCCTTCTGGTCCAGCGGAATTAGATAACCTAACAGACTGCTCAGAGAACTCTTCTCTTCGATCCACATTAGATTAAATCTCACCTCTAATAGTTAGACAGAAATAGCTTGCTCCTTGGTATAATGATCAAACATGCACTTTAAAGCAAAATGTTAGAAAACTAGAGAGTAAATGCGGATTAACCAAGCTGGAATCTTTCCACTCTGCCTTGAAGAAGAGCCCTAGAGACTACAGCAGAGCACTTACTGTGGCGCATCTATCGTCTCTCATTGAATCTCACAAAAATAATGCCAGGTTTCTGTTCAGTACAATTTTTTTCATCCTTCCTAAGAACAAGGGAGGTACAGAACCACAAGTACCTGAAAACTATAGTAATGATAATCTTATGAACATTTTCAACAATAAAATTGAAGTCATTAGACAAGAAATGGAAACTCGAGGTCTTATACGCCTCATACAGCTTACACCGTTCAAAATGTAGCTGTAGTAGAGAGACTAGCATCTTTTAATCCAGTTTAACAAGCAACTATCAAACTCTTCTACTTGTACAATTGATTCTGTTCCGAAAAGTCTGCTTAAAGAAGTTTTACCAGTAGTAATCCGACTCATTTATAAAACAAGAGATACTTGCAAGCTTTGTTTGCTCCTGCATAAGAACTGCATTTATTAAAAATTCCAACATGGGTTCTGGACTCATCACAGCACCAAAACAACTCTAGTAGCTGTTTCTAGTGGCCTAGGGTTTAGGGAACCGCCCCTGAATCAGAATATTGCGGGTTTGAATCCCAGTACTGCTGGTGTCATCACTGAAGTACCCTTAAGCAAGGTACTCCACACACTGCCTCTGGGTACCCCTCGTTGGTGGCAGCCCACTGCTTCAGAAAGAATTTTACATCACACTGTGTGCTGTGGTGCATTCACGTGACTATAAGAGGCCACTTTACTTTAAAGACAGTAAATGGTCTTTTACTGTCTAAATGATGACAAAGGATTTGTGCCTTTGCTTGCTTTGACACCTCTGACCCCTCAATTTTATTACACACACTGCTGTCAGGTCTAATGCTTGATATTGCTGGTTCCTCAGGCTCACATTAGTTTGATATGATAAAAACTTAATTGGCATCTGATCAAATATTGTATTGATGAAATTCTACTACTGACATACAAAACCTGGCCTCACACTTGAATTCTTCCACGATCGTATTTCTTGCTATGCTAATTTAAATCTCAAGGTGCTGGCTATTTACTCATCCCCAGAATTACATGAGCAAAAGCAGTCCCCCAGCTCTGGCACACCCTTCTGAATAACATCTGAGACTCAGATACACTCTCCGTATTGTAAAACTAGGCTGAAAATCTACTTCTTTACTAAGGCATCCATGAACATCTCCTGACAGATGTAGGTTGTAGAGCTGGGAGGTAATGGACACAGGCAGATCTAGTAAACAGGGATGCTGGTGCTGTTGCCCCACCACCTCTCACGTTCACTCAGGATTGTTGATGGTGGAGTGGGGGATACCAGTTTCTCAAGTAGCTCTCGTGTCTTTGACACATCTCGGCTCTGCCCGTTCTAGGTAGTTTGCTATAGAAAGTCTCTGCTTGCAATCTTTACAGTTTTAAAGTCTACCTAAACAGAAATCCCTCTGTTCTCTGTTTGTCTCCCATTATTTTTTTTAGACCACCTTCTCTAAAGGGGTTGATCTAGCCCGACCGTTCGGTGCTCCAGGTCACCACCTCATCCCAATCACTGGGGTCAATTGTCGTAGACTGTACACAAAGGCCTTCTCTTTATAGTAATCTCCATACAGCATCTCTTTCTCACCCTCTGTGTCGACCAGAGCAGAATGGATTTCCCTTCTGAGTCTTCCTTGAGCTTTAGGGAGTTTTTTCTCGGCTCTGTTGCCTTTGGCTTGCTCTCTAGAGGCTTGGACCTGGATTCTGCAATGCTGCTTCATGACAGCTTCAGTTGAATTTAACTGAATTTAATAGAAATGAAATATTTCACATATAATATAATGACATATTCTCAGTGGCATGCTAGTCTTGGATCTACTTCTTTTATTGTACTAAAAGCAAACCTAATTTACACAATCTCCTCTTCTTTAAGTAGTTACTTTTCATTAATTGTGACCCAATGTGCCGTAATGAGTCTGAAGTCGGCGTTCTATTTATTTAGATAAGGGCCGAACATCAAAAATATCAAATTTTCTTTTTTGGTCTTATATGAAAAAGGTCTTCAAAATTAATCTCCCATTTTTACAATCATTTTCACAATTAGTTCTTCATTGTGGAACTAATTGTGAAAATGTACTTAAATCTTACAAAAATATGAATTATTTGATAAGTATTTAATAAATATTTTTGAAATTATTGAAGCTTCAATCTGATTTATTATTTATTGTTTCTAAGTATCTAAATGCCTGTAGTAAATTTTGTTGTTGAATACTGGGTGCATCTCTTTGAATGCTATGGATTGTTAAAGAAAACAACAAAAAACTGACAAAAACTTCCAATGGGATTTTCTCGCTTTTTCAGTTGGAAAATGGTGCTGCGAGACCATAATTCAAGCGATTGTAACTTGACAACCGTTTAAGATACAGCTTTGAACAAGATATCATTTTAAAGCTTATTTATTCATCTTTTTAATGATACCAAAACCTCAATTTGAAATGTTGAGTCACTGTGATTTTGCCAGATCAGGTCACAATTATATATCTAAAAAAAATCCCAAACAAACCAATACTTGTATTATATCAAGCTTCTGTGTTATTTCCTTTGCATCATAGCAATAATAATAATTAGTAAGAGTAAATTTGAAAGATTTCATACAGAAAAAAAGGAACTCCTCTTTCCTGCCATTAAAGAGATTTTCAAGTGAGTTAAAATTCAGACTTTGCTACTAACATAGATTGCCAGGGTTTGTGTCATAACTTAAATTGTTAGTGCCATGCTGTATGAAACATTGCAAAAGTAATTGGATTTTGTGTTCATTATAATGCTCTGTAAATAGTGCAATTACTCACTTACACTGAATGAGATTATTTTTCTACGGCATATAAACTCTTTCCGCACACACTGGATGTTAAATTTATTCACAAAAAACCTGGTGGAACATTAAGCTGATACCAGCATTTTCCTCTCCTCCAGCTATCACAGTTCTTTGTTCCCTGCCTGTTCAGACTTCTTCAAACTGCAGTAGGGTCACTGGTGGCCATGACAGTGCTGTAAATCACAACCTAGTGACGTTAAGTGAATTTGACTGAAAATCAATGTCAATATGGCTTTTTAAAAACCATAAGTCAACGCTCAGGTCATGAGGGTTTTTTTACTAAGCAACGTTGCACCTATGGTTGCATAGCCACAATCAATTACCTTCACACCTCTGCCAGGATTTATAAGTACTGATTAGATGATTAATTGATTTGTCAATAATATTAAGGAGAGGTAGCTATTAATACTGCTGCAGGCATGTCTGTGAGGTTTTTCATCTTGACATGCTGTGAGTTACACCGAGAGGAATACAGGTCTCTGCCAAGAGCCAAATTCACTTTGAATTCTCTTCAGTTCTCACTTTAAGCAGAACACAATGGGATTTGTATGTCATAAAAAATGATAAACTATCCAGTTTTCATTTAATGCTGATGGAAGACATTGCTTAATCAAAGAGAATATATATGACAATTTATGTGCATGTATCCTTTATAACACTGGAATTTAGATTAGAACATAAAATATCAAATGTTTAAAAATAATAGCAAAAGCAGCTTTGTATAAATGTGCAAAGTTTACATTTTATGACATTTTTTTGGGGGGTGTCATGTCCATGGTCTTTCTGTTTAGTTATAAGGGACTTATATTTTGACACATGCACTCTGGCCAGTGGTTGGAGTTATAAGAACATGTGTTTTCAATTGTGCTTGGTTTAACTGAATAGGTTATTTAAGCCTCTTGGTTTTGTGTACCAGTGTCAGTCCACCGTCTTTTTGGTTCGAGTGTTCTGTTGGGGATTAAGGGTGATCTTTTGTTTGTTTGTAGGCCCTTGTGCCATTTGTTTTTTTTTGTTCATTAATAAATAAACAAAAAATTCAAATATTCAAACAAATAAACAAATGCTTTTTCAAGGATAATTTAGTACAGGCAACAATTATTTAAAGAAAAATCTTTAAATTTGGTGAATGGTTAGCATTGTTAAATGGTTCTTTTTTATGATGATATATGGCTATTTTAAAGACATTTTAAGTAGTTCTGAGGAGCACTAAAAACTTAAACTGCATACTATATAAAACCCTTTTTGCTATAAATAAAGTATTTTGAAAATTGTATTTTACCTTTTAAGGGTCTTAAAATCTTTAGAAAATACACTTTACTGAGACAGAAGCATGAGGTGGTGGGCACTAAACTCTCACACTCATCTACTGGCTTGGTTAAGGTCAGAGAACACACAAAAGAGACAATACAGAAACTTGACCATAAAACTTATACAAATATTTATTGGTTTAAAACACGCATGGAACCTGCACTGAAAAAGGTGCATTAGTCATCTTAAGTCTTAGTGGAGTCAAGGATATGTATCACAGATGTTTCTTCATAACTTGAAACAAAACAATACAGATAGATTGTCCACTAAATTTAACAATTGGCATTATAACAGTGGGTAGTATGGGCAAAAACCGGCATCGCATTATAATTAAAATTACGGATGTTTAGTATATCATATAGTGAAGTGACATTTGTGTTACAAACTGAAACCTATTAGAACAGCATAAGCCTATTCCTGAAAGTTAACTGTGCTTTTTCTTTACCACAAATAACCATATTTGATTTGCTCCTGACAAGGAGAACACAGTGAGCCATTTCAACTACATGGCATTATTGACTGTGTCACAGATCCAGACATTTTTGGAGCAAAATATGCTGCCTCTGCTGAGATGTGAAAAGTGGGTCATGGCAGGATCTTACTGAAGGACAATGATCCAAAGCGTTCCTCCAGATTCACACAAAATGGATCATAGACCGCAGAAGCAAGCATTTACAATGAGCATTCCCCTGAACTAAATCCTGCTGTACATGTGTAGGAAGGAGAGAGCCCATAAATAAAGCAGAATTCTGAAGACATCTGTATTGTGGTGCCACATCAAAAAACGATATACAATAAAAAATAATATACTATTATAATAAATACGTAAAAGTAATAATGAAGTGAATGGTCTTTAGTTCCTGGTCTTTAGTTCCTGAATTGTCAGTGCATCTATCTAATTCCTACACCCCATTACGCAATTTATAGGCAAAAACATAAATAGATTAAAAGTAAAATGCTAACACCCTAACATTTTAGAAATGTGGGCAATAAATAAATCAAATGATGGATGGATGGATGGATGGATGGATGGATGGATGGATGGATGGCTGGATGGCTGGATGGATGGATGGATGGATGGATGGATGGATGGATGCTTTATTCATCCTCATGGGGAAATTACAATGAGTTGCGTTCTTATTTTTAAATTCATTTAGTCTAGAAACCTGAACTTGAATGAGAGGAAAGTGTGGACAACAAGTTACAAATGTTGTTTTCCTTTTTTTTTTGTGACTTTTTAATTTTACAAACAGCGATGACAAGGTAGGCATAATATAATAGCATATGTTGTTACATTGAAGTGGTTAATGTTAAAACCAGTTAGACTACTCATGTAAAGGTCATGTAAATTTTCTGTGATGCTAGACCAGCACCAAGCTAGCTGGATATTAGCTTAGCAATATATTCACATTTGGTGTGAGCTCTAGTTCAAATATGGACATTTGAATATTGTAACAGGCATATTTCATTCATATTCTTCAGCATAGGCTTGAACTTGAGGTTATTGGTGCATTTGCCTGTTAGCTTTACTTGCTTAGCCTACACTAGTGGGAGAAGATAAATATCCAGTTACGCAGAATATCAGCTGTAAACTAGTCGGGGAGAATTTGTATGTGATGCTCAAAGTAAAATGGCCCTTTACACTCATGCGTGAACACAACACACAGCATGAATTCTCTGCATTGAACCCATTCACTAAGTGAAGCAGGTGGCTGCCACCAATGGGCACCTGAGAAGCAGTGAGTCTCTTGCTCAAGGGTACCTGGGTAATGACTCTAGAAGTCCAGGGATTCTAACCCACAACCTTCTGATCGTAGGGGCAACTTCCTAACCACTAGGCCAGAAGGTGCCCCAACAGGCAACTTATCATCTGGTGGCATTTTATTTGTTCAGATTTCAACTATAATTGCTGGACGTTTTCATGGAGTATAATAAAGTCACATTCATATATTCCTCATTAGAGTGCCAGTCATGCTTCATGTTTCATGACCTAGCCAGACCTCTTATGACTTTCAGACTTTAACTTCTATTCACCCATTAATGCAGGTAGTGTAGTCTGAGCTGAACACCTGCAAATACTGTATTAAGCCATCACTTAAGCAGCACATTTAATTTGCTTTTAAGTATTCTAACCTTTGATAACACTTAAGTTATCAAAACTTATCCTAATTTATCCTACCTTGCCTTTTTTTTATTGTTTTTTCAATCTCTTAAAGACAAATCCAGATTTAGGGTGCATAAACTGAACCTGTTTTAAGGGTCACTGGAGCTAAAATATCATCAGAGTGTGTGAAAACATTAAAGTATGTTTTGATCATTTTAAAATCAAAACAGTGAGCAAACACAAACTTGGAAGCTCGTATGATTGAACTGAACTGTGTGATGAACCCTGCCCTGTGTGGTGAGCCCCCCCCCCCCCTTTTAAAGAGGCCACTGGGACATAACCAGAGAAGTGACTCAAGAATTTTAGCACTAGCTTTTGATGCACTACCACAGTACAGCTGAGAGAAAGAGTGTGAAAAACCTCACATTTGTGACTGGTGGAGAGGAAAAAGAGGGGCAGAGTGACAGCATCTGTCTGTATATGATGTCTTTGACACGCTGTAGCACTGGCTGACAGAACACGAAGGGTCACGAAACGCTATCTGAAGACAAATGAGTTTGTTGTTTGGTGTCATCTTGAAACAGACAAAAACAGAAAGGGAGCAGTGGCAGCTCCTGACAGCCCATATATCCTGTTCCTAGGTTTTAGCTCATTAGCACACCAAAATGGCTCACTTAGCTCAGGTCCTGAGGCCACGAGACAATGCCTTTTTTCCCACTGTTCTACTATCTGAGACAAGGAGCTTAATACGAGCTTTACCATGGCAAACTCTTAGAATTTGAGAATGACTGTCACTCTGCTACATGTTTTCAAGGTTTGATTAGCCTGCTTCGACAGAGTCGAGTCTGCACTTCCAGCTGTCTTCTGTTCATTTGTCAGCAAATGACAAATATGTTAAAAATGTTTAAAAAAAAGTGTACTACTTCAAAACAAGGCTGTTTATATTACAACACCACTTCATTATTAATGATGAAACATTTTCTACTTATGAATCCAAGTTTGTTATTGACGTGAAGTTTAGAATTTCTCCATGTTTCAAAAAGCTGACACCGTGCTTTTGCTATAATCACACGCTTTTCTGATTATGAGATGAATGACTAATTTAACATCCCTAGTAATGCTGATCTAAACTGTTGTGTGAAGAACCCCTGAGGATGTCTGTTCTACATAGTTAACAGTTAAAACTATGCCATGTGTGTCGCTGAAACTGTGCCAACAAACAGCAGGGTTTCAGCAACAGTTAATTCCGCAGCTATGTGTCAGGTACTGACTGTCCTGTTTGCTGTGATGTGGACTGGTTCCCTGGGATGGGTCAGGGTTTGTGTTCAGAATGGCTAAGGCAGACCTGGGTGAAGGAAGCAGGGGCTTAATTTCACGCTGCAGTTGGCGGCTGCCTGTTCTAGTTTTAGAACCCGGTACACACTTTTAGGGACAGATGCATTGGCTGGAATCCTGGGTTTATTGAGGCACTTATAAAAAGTTAAATCTGTTGTACATCACAGCTGATAATAATAGCAGACCAAATGGTCAGCAAACTGGCAACTGGTGGCTAAACCTGGCAACTGTAAGAGCCACTTGGAATGAAAACGTACTATGTAATTGTGGAACAAAAAGCACTTAAGTGATTTGGAGGTGACTATGATTGATGAAATCCCTATAAACCCTAGATCGGAGCTTCAGAATTAGTTTAACATTGAATGAACATGACCTTTTACCATACAGCACTAATAAAGTGGTGGAGTGTAAAGAAAGTATTTAGCATGGACCAACAAACTACTTGTGCCTTCATCGCACTACTATAGCTGTTACAGTTATTAAAAATTTTAAACCCAAATGCAAATGTATGCCTGGTTTTAAAAGATGGAGAACATTGATGCGATATTGGCTACCCATTTAACAATAGCCTTCCTTCAAATGCATATGCACTAAGGTAAGAACTGCATTTTGCATTTCGCCACAGTGTGCTTAGGCTTGTTTTTGTGTATGACACCAGTGCAAATTTGCTTCTAATTTTGTGTCTGACGCATCCATCCTGTCCTAAATGCTGTCCAAGTGGTTATGACTGAACAAAAGCTCTAACATTCTCAGATATTTGTTCTCTTACTCTGGTGCCAGTTATCAGGGTGTTTTATTTTATAAACAGCAGTGCTCTAGTTTTGTGCATCTCTATCTAGCATCTCGATCTCTAACGTTCTAGGACGGAGTAAAATTTCTTCATTTAGGTCATGCTAACACGTTTTGAAAGCTTCATGCGCTACAAACAGTTGCCAACAAACATTGCCGTCTCAACTGAGCAATTCACGTGCCCTGGTCAATCAAGCAACATCTTTCCAACCTTAGAAACATCATGCTGAGAGATTATTTAGACTATGCCTAAGTAAAAGTTAACAAAAAAAAGGTTTGTTTCCACCTTAATTCCCAATGACAATTTTGGGATTCTCAATATGATGCCACATTTGGCCTTGTGACTACCTGGAGCCACCAGAGTCAGTATGCATACAAAACAGGAGACGTTACCTGTGACTTTGAGCTCTGTTGTTCTTCTCACTACTCTGCTCCCATATTGCAGCTCACAGGTGTAATTTCCCCCATCATCCTCTTCCACCACTGGAATCCAAAGACTGGTAGTGTTAATGATGATGGAGCTCCTCCATTCTTTCCTCTGACACTCCTGTTGACACAAACAAAGTAAAAGTACTCTGTAGAAGTTCAATAAAACTTCAGTTAGTGACAGCATTCTCTCGATTGCCAAGATTCTACATCTACCTTTGATATTAAATTAGTCATTTATCAGTTGGTGTGTTTGAATGACCGTGCGAAAAACGATACTATACTATGCATATCGCCTCTGTCATAACAGAACAGTGTCTGAAATGGTAACTTTATAGATACAAAAATGTGTTATGCATGTGTTAATATCATGCAATTTTATTCCAATTCCAATTTTAGAACATTTTTATTTCTCCAATGTAGCAGCTGGTGGTTTCAAATAGTGTTAACAACTAAAACGTAAATGGAGTTATGAAAAATGACAGTACATAACAACTGGGTCTTGAGCTGTTTTCAAGTCACGTATAATATTGTTTATCAAAATGTGTTGCCCAGGAGACTAATGACATTTTTCAATAGCTCTCAGCTCATGTTTCTAGCAAGCACTAAAAGAAACACAATACTGTACCTTGTACCATGTCATGATAGGCTGCTTGTAAGGGGCTAAGTAGTCATCAATGTCAGGACAAGTGATCATTTTGCTCTTGGTGATTTCTGCCTTCTCCAGGTAACGTATTCGACTGCTAAAGCAAAGACCTTCTTCGCTTTCCTCTACCGTCAATGACATGGAGACCTTCATGCAGTATGTTGTGTTTCTGTGAGGACACAAGATTTACAAGAGCATCTGTTGGTTTGCTTTATCCAGCATTATTTGCTGATTTATGTTCTCCATGTAGTTCCGTAGATACATCAACAGATCCTTTAAACAGTGATTACTTTCAGCTAAAAGAGTAATGCTGATCATTAGTACTCAATCCTCGTAATGATGAATGTCATTAACAGTATTAAGAAATGCAACTTTGAAATCAGTGCAATGTTTAATTTCTTTAATCTTTTATTCCAGCCGTTTCACTCTAGCCTCTGTCTGCTGGATTTATATTACACCATCAATTATCACTGACAAATAACATCAGTGTAACGTTGTGAGGGTAATGGAGGACATGGTGGGTATGCAAATGCAAAAGCCGAGACCCAAACAATAAACATTAACAGACTGTACAACTAATATGGAAGCCAAGCAATGATACAACACACACAACTTAGGTTGTAATGGAAAATTAAAATGTTTGATGCTTCTTGACCTTCGAATGACCTAAAGGTGCTTTATGCTTCTAGACCTTTGTATGGCCATGCTTGTATATGTGATTTGTGCTAGTCTTCAATTTATGGCAGCTGCACTTAATGGGGCTTCGAGAAGGAGAGGTGTTGACATTCTATAAATTAGACAAATAATAAAATGACATTCTGTCATATGAAAGTGAAGTGAAGTGAAAGTGACCATTTGTCATACGTGAACACACCACAGCACACAGTGTGAACAGCACAAAATTCAACCTCTGCATTTAACCCATTCACCAAGTGAAGCAGGGGGCAGCTACGAACACAGCGCCCGGGGAGCAGTGCGTGGGGACGGTACCTTGCTCAGGGTACCTTAGCGGTGCCTAGCGGTCTTGGGAATTGAACCAGGACTTTCTGGTCGCAGGGCGAATGCCCTAACCACTAGGCTACCAGCTGCCCCAACACACCACAGCACAAAATTCTTCCTCTGCATTTAACCCATTCACCCAAGTGAAGCAGCGGAACACAGCGCCCGGGGAGCAGTGTGTGGGGACGGTACCTTGCTCAAGCAGGATGAACAGAATGCACGTGTTACACATAAACAGAGCCAGGGCATGATAGGAAGGCGCAAAACAGAATGGACAGTGACAGAGCTGGGACAGAATGGGACTGTTCATTAGTAACTTCTTGGTACTTAGGTACACTGCGCTGACTCATAATCATGTCTGAAATATGTCAAACTTTATTCTCATAATCTAGTTCTTAGAATGAGGCGAACATGAAAGACTGTTGTAGCAAACCTCTTCTTCTCAGCTTTTATCTGAGGTTTGTCCGCTGGAGCAATGCGGTAAACTAATCAGTTTTTGTCATGTTCACTTTTCTGAAGGTTTTTTTCATTTCCATGTGCCTTCAAACAGATCGTGAAAACTGTACTCCATTACAATTATAAAGTAACACCACTTTGGTATTTTGGAGAGAAAACTTGTAGGGAAAGAATGATTCTAATAGGGAAAAACATCGGAATTATTCAGCATGGTAACTGTCTGTGAGCTACTGATGCAACAGATAGAGATCAGATTGAAAACTGTTGAAGTAGTCCTTTAAAGCTCTAGAAATCAGTTATAGGTCACCAGCCTGGTCCAAAACAAATCAGCCTTACACAGAGACTGAATTCTCCCAAGACATATTGCGTTGTGGTCCCCTTAACGGACAGCTTGCATCTCAGCGGCACTGGTGCAGGGGTGATGTTTGTATCCTTATTCCTATTAAAAATGCATGGGGCCTTGGGGCCAGGGATTACGCAGCAGCCTGGTGTGTCAGCCTCAGACACACTTCAGCACTGAACCTCCTTTAACAAGTTCAGCATGCTGGATGCCAAGATTTAACATTTCACCATGAAACATTCATTGGCTGGCGAGCTGAATATCAGGCTACTGTATTTGGGGCATTCCTCTGTGAATGACAGGATTACTATGGGAAGGACTTGGCCATGGTCCCAAAAGAGAAGAAAAAACGACTGACTTTGGATGCCTAGTCCTCTTCTATCTCTGTCCCTATCCATCTTTTGCCTTCCTCATCAATCTCTTTTTTCCCTGTCTACCTATCTCTTTCCCCATCCATCAGTAGCCTGTGCATTTACACATCTATCACATCAAGCTAGTTATCTGTGTAACCGCCTATAAAACGCCACAGCCATGCCTTCATAAAAAGAAACATCAATTGAAATTGAATCTGTGATAAGATACTCATTCATTTTCAGCTTTAAATACTGTACCAAATACAGATTTAGTCCAATAGTGAGCCTGTAAATAACAAGAACAATTATACGAGAAGCAGTGCACAGTGATGGCATAAACTGTAAAGCCCAAAGAGCTGATTGGAGGTAAGCCATTTGGTCACTGTGTTATATAACATTGCCTTTTTTTTGTTTGATCGCTCTTTCTTTTTAAGTAGTTTGTATGCAAATCCCACTAAAAAGGAGAAATATTTATATATTATTTATGTGTAAATGACTGAAATATTATTAATTACAGCTTTTTGTTTTCTTAAAATGTCTTCCAAGTATTGTACTGTATTCTGTCCTATCACCAACCCTCTATTACAACAGCTCTATTCACCAGCTACATTTTATAAGCATTGTTCTTTTTTTCATTGCTATTTTCTTCAGTGTACTTACTTTTCTGACCTGCATTAAATCCATATTTAACATCCACTGTTTCTGAACTGAACTGCAGTCTACGCCGATGAGATGTGCATGAGCAGTGTAAGGTGTCCTGCTGTCTTTAGACAGCAGTCGATAGGAAAGGAGGAATCCATTTGTTTCATTTAGAACAAATTTCATGAGCCATTTAACACATAAAGGTGTCTGACTAAATTAAGAGAAAATGAAGTCTTGGGGGAGTTTATGAGTTATACAATGCTTATGTTGTGATTGTGTTTCAGTGAGTGAGCATTTCAAATCCAATAGTAAATGACGAGAGGGAATGTCTGTGAAATGAAATACTTTTCTCTCAAATGCTTATGAACATTTAGAGAAAACTTTGGTAAACAAACACTCGATGCACAGTACGGTAACTGCAGTATATTAAAGGATACTCTTTGTTGGCTTATTTGTCTCTTAGAGCAAACACAGACCTCTGAGAACACATCAATTTGTAGCTTGCCCCCTTTGCCCAGGCAAGTGCAGGATGTTTTTTTTTATGTTAATGTGGAACCGCATTGTATAAACTAGCTGACAAATTCCAAAGCATCCATGTCCTACAAGAAATTTCTCCATGCTGTTTGAATTATTAGATTGTTCAATATTTAAAAAAAAGACAAAACTTCCATAGACACCAGAAACAATAAAAAAAAATCCAGAAACCAAGTCTTGTATGATCATGTGACCATTGTGTGTAGGTTAAAAACGTGGCTGTCTACAAGGAAAGTGAACTGTCACTGTTCCCTTCCTACAAACAAAATTAAAAGGCTCATAAAGTTTTAACGGAATCTAAAAAGCACAAATCCCTGATCTCTTGTATCATTCTTATTTTATGTCCTCTTATTTTATTATTTTATTTCCAAGTTAGGGACTATTTTAAGCACTCTGCTAAGTGAATCATTACATTTATGACGAGAATAATTTAAAACCTATTATTATAAACATCCAGCATTAAAAGAAATTCAACAACGCGAGTACAGACTTTGCTCTACAACCTTTTGGTGCCTAGTGGTTAGGGAGTTGCCCCTGCGATCAGAAGGTTGTAGGTTTGAATCCCAGGACTGCTAGCGGCATAACTGAGGTACACTTGAGTGAAGTACTGTGCCCACACATTGCTCCCCGGGGCCCCTTGTTAGTGGCAGCCCACTGCTTCACTTGATGAATGGGAAGAATTTCACTTTTTTCACACTGTGTGCTGTGATATGTGACTATAAGGGGCTTCTTTATTGTCTGCACCCTCATATTTGCCTATTTGTTTCTATGTTCAGTGTACAAATGCAAAATCTTTATAAGGATGGCCAACTAGACAGCTATCATCCCTAAGCTCAAGGCACTCTTGAAGCATCTGAATATTAAATGTGTGTTGGAATGAAACAAACGTGGCAGGACCACTTATTTTCTGGCTAACCCTTACAAAATAGAGCTATTTAAGATCTAGAGCTGACTGACTCAAACCCTGTTCATCTTGAAAATTGTGTTCTTGGCTGTGCTTTAAGTGATGGTATGGTCTGCAGTGTATGTGAAAGCTATTCACTCCCAGGATAGTACACTGAGCAATGAGCCTACTGCCCATAATTTTCGAAATGGGACAGAACTGTGCAATTGATACACATTTCAGAAGAAATTGTCAGACCAAACTGCAGGAATAAGCCTTGAATTGGTCCTGGAGGTAAATGACGGATCACCTATTATCAGACTTCATCATCGCAACATATGCCCTGTATCTCTCTTGCTCAGGTGCAGGTTAAGATTGACATTTTGGATGATAAGCACAGTTTAGACCAATCAGATCAAGTTTGGGATTCAAAGGCAGCCCTCTGACAGAAGTGGAACTTTCTCTGCCTTTTCGTGTCACTTTTTATTCTTTAGGTGTCAATGTGAAATCATGTAGAAAATGTCACCTTTCATAAGAGGAAAGCAAACACACCTTCATAGATTTGATGAAAATAAAGCAATTATTATTCCAGTAAGCATTTGCAGTTTCAGAAATCTTACATATTTACTTAGTATAATTTCTTTGGAAAATAACATGCTCTAGCTTCTCCGCATATTACACATTACAGCCTGTTCATTAAAAATGAAAATGCTTTCATAGTACTGGCACTGATAATAGAGCATTAGGACCTGGAACAGTGAAAGCTGTTAAGCGTTTGCTATATTTTTTCAGAAATTTCATCTAAGTCATTTTGAGCCAAGTTCTCACAATTTTCAGTTTCTGTTTTTCACAGGTTTTACACGTTTAGATATTTTATCTTTCCTGTTTTGTTCTCTGTCTTTGATTGTAGATTCCCGTTTTGATTTTTGAAAGCCCCTGTAAACCAATTATGCAAATATATATTCTACTGCCTCCCACTTCTTATATTTTCTTCCTCTTTTTTAGTCATTTTTGTCTTCCAACAAACACCAGAAACTCTCAAAAAACTATCATACGATCATCTTGTCTTTCTTTATTTATTTATTTATTTTCCTGTAATTTGATCCATTTTTGAGAGATAATTCACTGTCAGCTGTTTCTTTTTCATAAAGATGCAACCACTATGAATATGTGATTGTTATGCTTATGTTATACCTTATATGGTGGGCTAATCTATGTCAGTTCCTTCTGGTAAGACATCTGTTTAATGCTGATAATGAAAAATAATGCATCATAAGTTAAATTGCTTCAGTGGATTTCATGGCACCATTAATCATATTGTAATGAAAGAATTATTGCTACTGTCCTTGATGGTGAAAGAACATTTGATAGCATCTACAGGAGGGAATCAGAAAAGGTGCTACTCTTGCATTGCACATTTAAAAACTTTAATTTTGCTAAGTTTGTTAATTAACAAAGTCAGAAAAAGTTAAATGAAGTTGATTTAAGCACAACATTGGTTTTTATCTAGCTTGCCTGGCTGACACTGAGCTACTTCATTTGGCCTGAATGTAACAGTGATTTTCTCTTTTGACGATAATGTCCGAAAGAACATTTCTGTCTTTTTCTTTTAACCTTGCAGTACACTATACCACATAATACCAGTGTCGCACCACCATGATACCACACTGTACCACACAATACCACACAAATAATTGTATTTGATATTGTGGTGTATTGTGTGGTATGGTGTATTATTACATAGTGTGGTATTAAATGGTACAGAGTGGTATTTTGTGGTACAGTGTGGTATTTTGTGGTACAGTGTAGATTTATGTGGTATAGTATTATTCAATATGGTATGGTATTATGCGGTACAGTGTTATTTGGTATTGTGCGGTATGTTATGGTATTATGTAGTGTGGTTTTCTGGGGGGTACAGTCGGTATCATACAGTTTGATATGGTATCATGTGGTATTGTGTGGTACATCAGTGGTCCCCAACCTTTATTTCGTCACGGACCGGTTTAATATCAGAAGCTATTTTCACGGCCCGGCCTTTAAGGAGTGGCAGATAAATATACGTATTTATACAAATAAATGAAATGCATAAAAATGGGGATATTTTAAAAATATAATAATGGGGTATCTTTAAAATATAATAATAAACGTAAATCCAATGTG
>JBBPDB010000032.1:18979048-19006272 GCA_037974465.1 Brachypetersius altus | reverse complement strand
CAGCATTAAGCATATTTCGCCCATCTTGGCTACTGTGTGGTGTAACAACCCCCCTTGCTATAGCAAGTGTAAACAAGCAAATCGGATATGGGTCACAATTTAAAAAACGTGTAAACAGAAGGTCTAAAAAATCGGATATAGGCAACAAATCAGAATTGAGCATCAAGACCTGCAGTGTAAACGAGGCCTTAGATCTGGTCTCGTTCTGGCCACAAGTGCTCTGTAAAATAAAGGACTTAATGAGAATGTGCTGTTTGCTTAGTATCGTTCTCTGCAAGTTATGCAACAAGGAATTTTTGAACCATCGGAGTACATCAAGTCTAAAACATCATTTCAATACCAAGCATTTAGGAGCTAACTGAGCCAGCACAGCCCCTGATGCTAACACAAGTAGCCAGCCTTGTCAAGTCACACTCGACCAGGCGTTCAGACCCAAACTGAGCAACACTATTTATGACCAACTAACTAACTCCCTTGCAAAGTGGACTGCAATGTCCTGCAGACCAGCTTCGGTGATAAAAGACAAGGGATTGGCAGAGGCTTTACAGATAGAATCATCTGACATTACTTATATGCCACCATCCAGAAGCACAATTGTGTCTAAAATCCAGCAGCTTTACAACACAGAAAACAAAAGAAGATGTAGTGGTGGGCGCCGAATACATTACGCTGACTGGGGATCACTGAACTTCAAGTAGAAATCACAATTATCTTGGTGTTACTGCACACATAATTGACGATGAGTGGAAACTTCAGTCATTTGCATTAACCATGCTAAAAACTGATACCAGGCACTACGCTGACACCTGCGGCCAACAGTTTTTGTCGGTGGCAGAGGCAATGGGTTGTCAGAGTCGGTAAAGACAAACATGGTGGCTGTGGTGCAAAAGCTTCCCTTCGAGCATGTGCCTTGTATTACAGAGAAGCTTTGTGAAGCACTGGCAAAGAGTTGTAAGATAGTGGAGGGTTTTAAACACAGACCTGCAAATACAGAGGAGCTCCAGCAGCAGCAAAAAGAACTCAGCAGCAGATGGAGCATTTGATTCAGGATATTCTCACATGATGGAACTCGTTGCTGGCCATGATCTCCTGTCTCCTGAAGAACCAAGAGGACCCAGCCTATGTGGAAAGGTTCAAGAGGAGGAGCCCCCTGCTCATTGCTTCAGGTGATGGCATGATTGGATCGAACAGGGCTCTGAACCGCTACAAAGCAGAGCCCAGGATCAGCATGGACGAGTGCCCACTGCAGTGATGGTCAACTCATGCAGGGCCCTATCAACAGCTATCCGTCCTGGCTTGCAAATATTTTTCTACCCCTGCCACTTTCGTCCCCTGTGAGAGTCTTTTTTCTCTTGCAGGAGACATAGTCCAAAAGAAGAGGGCAGTCTTGAGCTCTGAGAATGTAAGTTGTCTGAGTGACTGGCTAAGGGAGGAGTAAGATGTGAGGCAGATGTGTCTAAAAGTGTTACAAATTGAGTTTTGTTAAATGTATCATACAAGCTATTTGACAGATAACTGGAGAAATAGTGTGATATGAGTGTTATTCTATTGTTATCTACAGGTTATGTGGCTTGAGCTCCTTTGTATGCACATTGCCTTGAAATGCATCATGTAGATGGACGTAGTTCCGTCATTATTCTTGCTGACCATGAACAACGAAAAAAGTTAATAAATGAGAGACACTTAAAGTCTGTAATGTTTTAAAAAACATTTACAGCAAGAAACAATGTGCAGACACCTGTGTAAAGAGCCTTTAATTTGTTGTTTTTTTCTTTTCTCCCTAGACTGTTCCTATGTACCTGTGATCCCATCATCACACCATTAACTGTACCAGAATGACAGGCCCACCCAACTGAATAACCTGACTGAAACAGCAGCCTCGGGTGTTGGATTTAACTCATGCTGCCAACAGAGTGATGGATAGGTGCCGAATACAGGTCTCGAGCCTTTGCCTCTATTTCATTTAACACTGGTCCATGGTCCATTGTGGACGGTGTGTGCTGACACTCCTGGCCCATGTAGCATGTTAGCGCCAACCTTTAAAATGATTCAACCAAAAACACAATATGAAAAAAAGAACAAATATAGAAATATCATTAGTATGCCTATTATTACAGTTACCATAGCATAGCATAGTACCTTACACTTTAACAACTCTAAAGTCAGCAACATCTATCCACTAAGTAAGCAAGGTACCCCACACACACCTCCCTGGGCGCTGTGTTTCTGGCTGCCCGCTGCTTCACTTGGGTGAATGGGTTAAATGCAGAGAACCATTTCATGCTCTGGTGTGTTACCGTATGACAAATGGACACTTTACTTACTTAAAGGCCACTCTAAACGATTTAAAGACTCAGTTGCCAGTTAATAGGTACACCTACAATGTACAAACTGTCCATCTAGTTGCACTTCATCGGTTAACAGTTACTCTCACTGGATACACATTTTATCAGCCTCCCTCTATATAAGTGGAAAGTGAACCCCATTGAACCACTGCAGACTAGATAACAGAATCACTGTTGGCTGGATATTTTTGGCTGGTGACCAATTCTCAGCCCAGGAAAAATGCTGTGCCTCATACATCCCTAGCAGCTTAAGATTTTCATAACATGCTACCACCAACATAAAATCTCAGCTGCCAGCAGTGGCCCAGTGACAGTCCCTTTTTATTGATGAAGAGATTAGCAAGTGGCTAGTGAACTAGGCTAATGACAAGTAAGTGGAGGTACAAGGAAAGTGAAACTGGCAGTTCTGTATCTGTTGTGAAGCTGGACAGCAGATTGTTAGATGAAAGTCCTAAAACTAGCTGATAATAACACAAAGATATTATGACATTCTTACTCAGCTAAATAAGCTGTGAGCACACTTAGCAGCTGTCATAACATGCTAATTATCTGGCATTGCCTACATTTCGCAAATCTCTCTAATCTACTTCTTCCCTTAAGAGGGTTATTAGAAAAGCAGTGAAAACATTTTTTTGCAGGATTATGAAAGCATGGTTTGGAAGATGAATAAATGGTATTTGGTCTGTACATCGGTGAATAACAGTAACTTTGCATTTAAGGCCATTTAGAGCTAGTCTGCCACGCATATCTAGCAGCACCTCATTAGGGGAACGGCTCAAGCTTGTCGACTCGGTTAACAAACTAGAACAGAGCTCATCCTGAGGGTCAAGAGCACTTTAATGCATTCATGATGGCCTGCCAAGGCATAGCAAAAAAAAAAAAAAAGGCAGGAAACCTCCATTCATTAATAAAGGAACTACTCTGCCATGCTCTAAGCAATGCCACATGCCAAATGGCCACATTATAAGTCCCTTCTCGACACTAGATATGTTACTTTGCCGGACCATGGCCGTCTATCCAGCGGTGTGTGCGAGCGCTAGCTTATGTGTGTATCATCTCTGGCCTTTTCTGCTTGTCAGCAGGTTTTTTCAGAGCCTGGCAGAAATCAATGAGCTAAATTTATTTTTGGTCCGTGTCAAGGAGTGAGCACAGTGGCCTGGTGGAATAATGCTGCCACATTTATAACATTTTCAGCACGTATGATATTTGCATAGGATTTGCCTGGCAAACATAAATGTGCATTTTCATTTAGGAAACTGTCAGGATCTGAAAAAAAAAAAAAACCGCAGTCCTGTAACACTGTAGTAAAATGTAACCAGTATAAACAGTGCAAGAGAGATATACACGAGAGACATGCAGTTTTTAAAGAAGCCTCTGGTGGGGTGAAAAATAAATAAAAGATGGCAATGTCATTTTTATAAACTAGTGTTTGTATCAAAAAATATGTCAACACAACCGTTTATGGCAAGGGCACCAATGTTCCTAGAGTAAACATAACAGCATCCTGAGCTGCTTTCAGCCTGAGCACACAGCAGACGGAGCAATGTCCATATTTGTGAGTTGCTAAAAATAAAGTGTTTTCTGCATTGAGCATTGTGGAGTCTCTGAGGGCACTCAAGAGGAATCCAGAGGCTCTATTACTCCACTATCTGTGGATATATAAAAGGGGCAGTACCCAAAATCAACTGTTACATACTACAGCAACAGATTTATGTGCAGTCTAGGAGCAGTCTAGCATCCTTCCCTTTGTCTTTAAGTAACAGTTTGGCATTTTTATTCTTAGATTTTTAGGATAATGCTGAGCTGAAAAACTATGAAAAGCTTTTTGGGGATAGTTAATATTCAGTGTTCGTAAATGACTATCAAATGATGTTTTAAAAAGAAAGCAGTAATGTATGTTTACCTATTTATTGTTCAGCTATATTTCTGAACAAATATTTACGATATATTTCAGTTGTTAAAAATGGTAGTACCAAAGTAACCTACACAAATAGGCTTACTGTTGTCTGATGGGTTTCTATTTGGAAAACAAATGTTGTTTCAGTGTATTAAAATCCAACCCTTTCTCACCACAAAAGCAGCACAGATTCTTGTCCAGTCCCTGGTCATTTACAAACTGGACTACTGTAACTCTCTACTGGCTGGACTCCCACAGAAGGTAACCAAACCGCTTCAACTAATTCAAACTGTCATACATTGATATCAATTTTTGCTCATAACACCCACTATGATGTGAGAGGTACAGTCCTATATTGCAATATACAAGGTGCAAACCGCTGATCTTCAGACAGTACATACGGAATGGTCTGAAGAGTCCAATGTGTTAAAGGGATTGAAAAAAATGTGCTATTAATTATGTACTACATTCATGTAATTAACAAACCCCAATTTACATAAAGTAATTTGCACATATTCGGAAATAAAACATTGTCAGAAATATTTTATCTTAAAAAAATATGACAGTAAACAATATGTAGTAAAATTAAAAAGAAAAAGAAAAAGAAAAAAGCCAATGAAATAAGGAAGCAATGTGGGTGCATTATTTAGAGGCAAGCATCTTAGTAGACTTCAGCAAATATCCTCTGTATGTGTATGATGAGGTCAGACTTCTACCAAAACAACAAATTAATTCTGTCCTGTGAGGAATATTCTGTCTGATACATACTTGAATCATCATTAGGAGCCCCACACAGACTGCTGAAGCTGTGATGGCTGCCATGTAGCTTGAGGTATATCTCAAAGCCACAACAGATGGCTAGAATTCCATGCTTAAAAAGAATCATGGCGTAGCGTTTGCATGCCTCTTTTTTTCCAACACTCTCCTTACCTCTCATCACCGAGCCAGAGCAGACAACCTTTCACCACACATAAACATTCCTCTGCAGAAAATAAATTGTAATGCAGAGGACAATAACGTCAGATGCATTGTTTGTTGGACTCCAGTATCGATGCAACTGACAAATATGACCTGGGGAGAAAACAGTGGTAGCCACAGAGATGTGCTTGACAATCCAATGTGAGGATAATACCGCAAGAACTGCAGAAGTGTAGCCATATATATGGTTATCTAAAATGTACAGAATGCAATACGGGTCAGCGTATTTGCATGTAGTTTTATTAGCAGTTTATCTAATTAGATCATACTGTGAAAGTAAATCCTCTCCATTTTGAATAAGAACATGAAAAAAAAAATCCTACTATGAAAAATATCCTACTATTATTAGTGGAAGACAGCTTTATATGACAAAGCTGATTTGTTTTGCCTATTTTCAGTCATGCACTATTTCTGCCTTCTGTTGTAACACATTTCAGAACTACAACTTCTAGGTCCCTCCCCCTCCCACTCTGCTGCGCTCCAGGCCAGCCTCTATAGCCCCCATGTAGAGGAGGCTGCTGTGCATGCACGAGCTTGCAACCACGAGAACTGAAGAGGCTGGGTAAACAGCATGGGACACACTAAAGTCCACATAGCTAGATATAACATGCTCTGAAGTGACTATACAATAACTATAATATTGGTCAAGCAAAAATGGGGCATCGGTCTGGAATCCTTTCAGGTCCCACAGCTTCCTCCACGCCTAAAAAGCTGCTCCGATGTTTCACTCTTGTTTTATCTTAGTCTAAGCATTTGTTTCCATATATTACCTACTGCCAGTACAGTTTCAGCAAATAGGATATAAAGTTAATTTTAGATGGGTTACCTACAGTCGTGACTCTAGTAATGGCCTGTAGTAACACTAACAATGCACATAACAACAATGTAACATACTCTGTGCTAATAGTTAATTTAATAGTTAATACAACTATTACAGACAGATTACAGAAGCACAGAGTATGTTATTACACATATGAATTAACCATAATATATCTCCAGTCATATCTGTGTAATTACAGTAAAAACTGAATTTAATACATATGTGTTATTACATAATCAATAACTGTAATACTCTCACGACAGTGAATACATCCCCAGTAGTTACTTTGTTGTTGCATGCATTGTTACAGTTATTAGGTCACTTAATAAAGAGGGACCAAGTGAACTAGTAGGGCTTTAAGGGCTTTCACCGATTTCTTATTCTGTAATTTTTTATTCCAATAGAAAAGTCAAATATTCTAAACAATATTTGATAAAATATTTAACAATTAAAAAAATGTTGACTCATATCTCTGTCATCCTAAACGCGGCTTCTCCTCTCCTTCCCGAATGAGCAAGTGAAAAAATCTTTCCTCAGTTTTAGGCACATATTGGATTCATTCTGCCTTTAAAAATGAACACAAGATATAGATTTATATATAACATGCCAATAAAAGTGTACAGTACAAAAAATCTTGTATTCTTACTTGCTGTCACAACAACAAATCTGGTCTCTGAAATGGAAAATTTTGATCAATTTGTAGAAGAATGACATCACAGTCATTTTGTATTATAATAGCACTATGTATTAAATTAACAAACTAGTGAATATTAGGAGTTTCCATTGACTGCACAAGCCAATCCTGAATATTCTCATGGCAAGTTCTGCATTCTGGCAAATCCCAGGGATTTACGCAGCTTTAGAGTTATATACTTTTCTGGGCATTAATTAATATTCTCTTAACCTCATCATAGTAAACATTTAATATTTACCTCAGAGAAAGTCATTATTAGTATCACCATTCACTATTTTATTACTTATTATTTTTTTTCATCAAAAACTCTATTGAGAAAATTTCAGTTGTTAAATATGCACAGAATGCAAATATGTGTTTAGCTAAAATATCTCTGTTCACACCTTTCTGAAATAAGGCCTCAGACCAGAGTGAGACGTCTATGTTTAGACCCCTAGATAGTTACTCATCATGCATGAAAGCTTGTAACTTGCTTTGGGTCATGCATATGTGTAGGCCAAAAATAGAACTTGCCCTTTACAATATATATTTAACACAATGAAATGTCTCTTTGACTTATGAGTAACACATACATATTCAACAATGCTGTTCGTGTGAGTATATCCTAGTTAAAAATAGCTCAAAAAACAGGGTCTAAAAGGAATTTGCAGAAATGCGGAACTTGGTTTACCCTGATATCACTAAATATAGCTAGTTAATCAGCAGAACTAGTCCAAGAACTAGTCACTTGATAACCCTGTTGAGGAGTCATTGCAGGGTAAAGTGAGAGCAACTGACTCACAAATGCATGTTTTAAAATTTAAATACACAGTGACTCCCAAACACATACTGTGCATTTACATTTGACAGTCTATATAAAAGACTAGAACCGCTAGAGTAAGTATGGCTTCTATTAAATTGCCATCTTCCCTGTTTTAATTTTAAACACCTCGTGTTATAGTTTTTTAAATAACAAAACAACTAGAATCATCTAAATAATTGTAAATTAATTAATGGAAACTTTGTGCAATACGAAACTATTTGATTTTATTTTAAAATGAAGGACTGAGTCCCCAAATGTTAAAAGGAATAATTATTATTGGTGGTAATGCAGTGCGGTTGTCAAGGCGAGGATCTTTGCAGTTTTCACGTTAATGTGGGGATTTGTGCATATATATATATATATATACACACACACACACATATACATACATATATAGGTTCCAGGGAGACTGTCCCCTGTAGTTAGTGAATGTAAATGTAGCTAAATATGCAGTAATGCCTCATTTTATGTTTTTTCCAATAAGATAAATTCAAATAAAAATTTACAGAAATGTGAAATGTGTTTCAATTTGTTACATGCACAGGTGGTTAACTTCTTTTACCAGAGAAATTATGTACTGAAAGTAAATGTTGGGTTACTTGTGATACTTACAAACAGCGACTCTAAATGTGGGATTTATGAGCTGTAAAGGTTTAGCTCTAAATGTTTATATGCTAATTGGCTAGATATGCTAATTGGCCACGCCCCGTGATTACAATTGGTTGTTATCAGGGGGCGGGACTGCGCGCTGTGATATGCCCTCACCAACATGGAGGATTTGCCTTAAATGATCTTAAATCGAAATGTTAAATATGAAAAATATAACTCACACTCTAAATGTGAAACTCCACAGTTAGATGGGGCTCGGTGACAACTTTACAACGACCCCTCGAAAACCGCTATTAGCTGAAAACCGCTCACCTCGGAGAAAAGTAATGGGACACCGGGGCGAGGTGAGCGGTTGTCGGGTCGTGGGAAAGAGTGCGAGATATAAATAACTCAGTCCGTGAAATGAATATGGTTTGCGAGTTATGACTCACGAGTCACAGCACCCAAGTCCGAGTCAAGTCTCAAGTCGTTGAGGGCAAGTCTAAAGTCAAGACTTTATTTGTGCGACTTGTGACGAGTCCCCATCTCTGGAACTGGTGATGCCCACCAATATGTGAAATCAGTTTGCCATGTTCAGAATAGAGGTGCAAGCTATACTCAAATATGCTAACTGTGTAATGTATTGTGTGTCGTCATGAACTGTGACATTTGCTGTGTATAGTTTATTGGTGTCAATAGAATAATGCATTTTATTAATCTTTAAAATTATTGATTTTTTTCATAGATATTGGACACACACATACAAAATCAATTGAGTGGAAGCTGCCATGGTCTTGCTAGCTAGCGGTTAAACACAATAGGAATTCACTACTATGTCATTGTGGCATAAATAGTCAAGTACACAGTTGCAACTACGTTAAGTAAATCACTGTAAAAGTATCACAATATATTTCTAATACAGGAACACCAAAGTAGCCTGACTTTTACAAAAGTAAATGATTCAATACATACATAAATAAGGCAGAGTTTAACCATGTCACCCTGTGGTATTTTTGCTATCTGGCAAAACAGCAGCGGAGAGCCATCAAGCAAAAATGCCAGTGGTTCTCTGCCATTTAAAACAAATATATGTATTTATTTATTTAGACAGAGATCAGCACAAAGTTACACCCTTGGTGGCTGGGTCACTGACTTTCTTCCTGTGCATGGAGAATGCAGCCAGTCTGAATGTTTCAATACCAGAGATGAACTATGCTGAATTATATGTCACTCTGCAAAAATCATGAAGTTGAGAGTCTGTCAAGACTACTATGTACGTAATGCATCAGTACATCTTTAGTTCTATTCTGTGAAATATGCACCTGTTTGTAAAATTGATGGAACAATCTGTTAATTTGTCAGCATATAAAATACATTAATAATTTGAATAATAACATTATACACAATGTATAATTATGATTTATTTTCCACTATATTATACATTTCATTGGCCTTATGAATTGATCACTAAAATAGTGTTGAATTTTGTCTCTGATTGATAAAAGATCTGTGCTACCCACCATGGTACATTCTTTTTGGATCTTATGTATGCCAGTGTTCACAACAAATACAATAATGAGGTTGAAAATGATTATATGGTGAATGAAAAAGAACACTTAAGCCAAAAAACACAGATCCTAATGTACCTAGTAATTACAGACATGCATCATTGCTGCAGATATTAATGTTTGAGCACATTTTGCTGTAGTGCTTCCAGAGAGTGCATTTCTGGAATTATTACACACACATGTTATTCATTACATTTTTACAAATTTGATCAGAGTTAGCCAACAGGAGTTTTCCACAATTCTACTCATGTTTACAATCTACTGAATGTAATTACAAAGTCACGGTTTCAGATTTTAAAAAAATATATATATAATAATTTAACAAAAATCGGGCAGACATTTTTCCATTGTGTCAATTCTCTCTAAACTAGACAAGAATACAGTCCCAGTCCTCTTACTATTGTGTGAAAAAAACAGTGTATATTTGGATTCTGATTTGTTTTTCCAAGTATTCTTTTTCATCACATTAATTATAATTAAACATCTATTATAAATGATCTTTTATGAATGATTTCAGATATGAAGTAAGGCTGCACAATGTATCGCAAATTTACCGTCATCGCGATATCAACATGCGCAATATACAAAAGACTCGCAAAAGACTGACTGCATTTTTTTCCGCATAGACTAGTCAGCGTCTGGACTCTATGTTAGCAGCGAATCCAAAGCAGAAAAGCGACAACACTATAAAGTTTTTCTTTACTTATCGCATGTGATATCGCCATCGCAACACTCAACAACATTATCGCATATCGCATGTTTTCCTATTATCGTGCAGCCCTAATATGAAGTGTCACTAAAACATCTACAATTCTCACTTCAACTATAAAACTCTAAACAAGCGAACATGTGCATTTCCCAGCTGAAAATCATAGATCTATAACATGCTACTTGGTTGAAATTATTATTGATTTGTTTACAGTTCTCATTGTCAGCTTGGCATTATGCATCAATATTGAGTGATTTTTCGGGAGACTGGAAAAAAAAAAAATCAGTAAATTATCTTTGTAGCACCATTTATTTATCAGCTCTGACAAAAATGATTCTGGATGGTTTGTTTCGCATCCTACAAACTGCAGGATTGCAAGCATAGGAAAAAAAAAATAACACACTTTTAGTAAACAAACATGATTTACAAAACATAACCATAATCTATAGCTGCTTGTTGGAATACAACCTTGTATCTCAAAAAATGTTACTTTAAAGGAAAAAGCAATTCTGGGTCATTCTGGACTGTTCCGTTGGTCTATTCATCATGAAAATTTGACACAGTGTAAAAGACAGCTGTTTTCTTTAAATTAGGAAAAAGATCAAATGAAAATGTGCTGTTTTGATCTAACAGCAACAATAAGCTATAGTATGCTATATGCCTATGAACTCTCTTCCTAGCGCTTGCCTTTTGAACACAAAATGCAGCTTTTTTAACCAACACCCACAGCAATGTGGCACTGCTGTGCATTCTGTGGGAATATTCATAACACTGTGTGATTTCTCTCAGCTGTCCCTAATTCGCAGAGGCGTTCCTGTGCTTTTTCAGCTGTGTACTGAATTCCTGGGGGTGTACCAATCAGAGGTACATTTTCTGTTCCTTCCAACAGCTTGTAATTGTGTTCAATAGATCCAGGGCCGGAGGGTGAATTTCATGCTTACACGCAGAGGCACACATGACTAGGCTTTCACCACTAGTTTTCCTTCGAAATAAATAAAAAAATATTTTTTGAACAACAAAAGATAATGAGCTTTTTTTGATCAGACTTCACATCCATGAGACAGCTAGTAATATACCGATAACCTCAATAAGAGATTAAAATGTAAGAGAAAGTTGCTAAAATGAAGTTTTATTAAGACTGCAATACTACACATCACCACTAGTCCTTAAGCCCTGCAGTCCTACACACTAATCCTCAGAAGCAGAAAGCTATTACTGTTTTAATTTAAAAGCATATGCATAATCAGACTATTAATTTGAATTCGCGTGCAGTATCTTCAGGTTCCGGTCTGCCTTTTCCCTGACTCGTCTGAACGTCAAATATGACACTAAAAATCTGACACTGTCAAATAAGATACAGTTAAAGCTTCAAGGATGTTTGTTTTGTCCACACAACATGACTAATGGATGGTATGGACCGAACATTTAAATTTCTGCCCCCCGTTCAGTGATCTACAAGTGAAAAAGAATAAATATTTTATTATTCCAAGGCTTTTTACTTAATCCTCAACAGTAACAATCTTCTAAATATGCAAAAAAATTTTCACAAATCTAACAAAGAAAACACAGTTGAACTGTGTGACAAATCGAAAAGCTAAGGGGAGCACTGGGAAGCCGAAATGTGATGGAACAAGATTGGTTATTCTTTGTCTCTAATGAGCCACAGCATCCATTGATGAAGTATGCCGTGCTCTCCTCATAATGCCCCTCTGCCACTGTCAGTTTCCTTCGCCAATTACCTCTGCTGAGTGGCCTGACCGGGACACTGACTGATGTCATGTGAAAACGACTGCCTCGCTGCCAGTTTGCCGCGTCATTCGGTGGCATGTTAAGTGTAATAGAAAGAGAAAGGGGTGGCATTAATAATATAGGCATCCTCTCTTTCTGGCTCCCATTAGTGTCAACATATTCATTTAAAACCATGGAGAGGCTTCTTCTTGTCTATGAATGTACAGGCAGAAGACCACAAATACATTTAACGAAGATTTACCTAGTTACATGCAGATTTATGATCTTATAAACACGTGAAAAAAATAATGAAGACATGATTTGCAAATGTCCAAAGCTTGTTCCAGAAATAAACAAATGAACGCCTGTGTATGAGCTCACTATCAAAACAAAAATGAAAAATTTAAGTCAGCAAATGAGAACAACAATATCGGTCACTGCAGCATTGTTATTCTAAATTGCAAAAAATAGTAAGAGTAAAAAGAATATCTCTTTAGTAGGTATGTCTAACCTAGTACTCTACTGCATATACACCAACAAGCCACTTCATTAATCACACCTGCCTTTCATTTCCTAATATAGTGTTATCTGATATATTATATCTACAGTTTGGCCTGTGAAGCTAACCTCTGTTTGGTCATTTCTATTAGAGACAGTTTCAGCCTCACAATATCACTTTGACCTTGGGCAAGACCATTTCAAAGAGCCCTGAGCCATGTACCCCATGGGATTCATGCATGCAGGGTTTCTGGGCAAAATGTCATATGATTCACTTTGTGAAACCATAGAAGAATATTCTTAAATTAATAAAACTATAATAAATATAATACGATTTAAAAAAAAAATTGTTCCTGCTCTATTATTATGCATTTCAGCCTCCAATACAGTTTGAAGCTCAGACTGGGATTTTTAGAGATGTCTGACCTTTCCAAGATATTATCAAGACTGTATCCTCTACAGTTTAAAAGAACACTTTTATTAGTAATTTACAGATGTCTATGCAACTACAACATGTATGTATTCTTTTTCTAAATATTTACTTATACCAGTCCAGTTTATTTAGTACCGTAATACCTACAAGACAATTTAGGATCTTATAAACATCTGTATAACTGTAAAGATGTGACAGAGTGACCTGTTTTATGTGTTATCTTATTTGTTTGCCAAATCACAGTAAGTGCAGACATGCTGTCTTGGGTGGGTCTGAAAAACGTTAGTGTGTTATGTGTTATAAAAAAAACAAATCTACTATCAAAAACTATGATTGCAAATTATTTTTAGACAGTGGGTTACACACTGTGCTGTACCAAATCCGCCTAACAGGATTAATTATGTTCTGTTTGTAACATGTAATTAATCAGTGTTAATTGCTGTCGATACAATTGCCTTAGAAAAGCATATTGAGACATTCTCTAATTCATCATGCTATTAATAAACTGCATCATTTTGCTCAGTTTGTGCATCTTAATGAAATCTAGTGGCCCCAGTGTACAAGATTTTAAACTTTAATTAATGAAGGGAGAAATAATCAAGTAGGGAGAAGAAAATAAAGCAGGGGTAATTGCAGGTGAAAATCTTGTTAAAAGTGAGAGACGGATAAAAGATGCTCTAACACTGCCAGAGGCCAAGGCCAGATCTCCATAGACTGTTGATCTAACACAGCTTTGGCTCAAGTAACAGCTTGACCCCCCTTACAAACCTGCAGACCTCCTCAGCTGTCTGCCAAACAGTGTGGGATTGTTTTCACCCAATTACTGTTGCAAGAACACATGCCCAAATCTAGCTGCTATTATTATTATTACTATATTATTATTATTTTTACTATTATTATTATTATTAGTATTATTACTATTATTAGCATGTATTTTTCTGAACCCAGCTGATATAAATGCAGTTCACATGTCGCTTGTTGTGATGCAGCATGATTGTGGAAAATGATTACAGTCAACCTAATATAAAATAACTTTGATCAGGCAATCACATAAGCATTCTTGAGAGAAAGAAGCTTTCAATATGTTTGACAGGCAAGACAGTTGAACTCTTTCGAAAATGGTGCATTTTAATGGCACAGTTCAAAAAAGGACTTCAAAGGCTAATGAAAATGCTAAAAACTACAATAACAAAGACGATTCTCTGCAGCTATAGGCATTTGTTATCCATGAAAAATGGTGAAATGTATCCTGTTGTCAGAGAGTATATCCATTTATCTATTAATCCAATTTCTGAGCTGCTCATCCAACCCAGGGTCTCAGGGGGGTGCGGGAGCCTATGCGTGCTCATAGGGCAAAAGACAGCAAAATACCATCGTAAAGGCAGACACGCTGACACACTCATGCACACCTAGGTGCAATTTAGCATCTCTAATTCATGTGCGCATGTCTTTGGAATGTGGAAGGAAACTGAAGCTCCCAGCATTCAGTTCAGGCAGCACAACACAGTGGCAAACACTGAACACTGATGTATAAAATGTGCTGGTAACAGTCTTGCCAGATGTGTGAAAAGGTGATTAAGACCACAGCAATTTCTCAAGAGGTTTATGATAATAGAGTTTTGTCATCATGAGTAGAGTGAGATAAATTCCCGTTCTGCAAATCCCTGCCTGAGGGCAGAGCTGGAGCATTAATACAAAAGGGTTTGATAGCTTCTTTAAAGCCTATAGTGTACCAAGTCCTGAGCACTATATTTGACATGGTTTTAAAAGTTATCACTTAAATGCATAACACTTTATAGCGTTGTGATGACCGGCTGTGGTGACCCCTGAAGGGAAAAGCCGAAAGAGGAAGAAGAAGCTGCTTTATAGTGTTGTGAAGGGCTTAGAAACTCCCAGTGAGTCTCTATTGTGGAGTGATTTTGAAACGTTTGCTGCTGAAATTTACTCATAACCCTAATTAGAGACCCTCCTCATTAGTGCTCCTTTCATAGTGGAAGATCAGATGACTGAATTATAGGCAGGCACAATTGACAAACACGCTTATGCTACAATCACAGTTTGATTCATCTCGGTCCTGCTTTCATCGTCCATGATTTTAATAGTCTACTCCAAAAAAATCCAGTGGGATCCGTTAGTCATTTATGGCAGGTAATTCTTTCTTCATGTATATATGTATCCTTTGGTTAAAACGTTCCTCACTAATTACTCTTCTTCTTAAGATTTTATTTTAAATCAATTAATAATTAATCATTTTTTCATTGCTGGAATTTGTAGCCTCTGCTCGTCTTACAAGGCTTTTGATTGTCTGATTAGGGACTGAGTTTTGAAAATTTGACAATTTTCACCAAAGATTTTGTGTCATAACTTCACTGCAAGCTAAGCTGAGACGGCGGCTGCTGTGCTAAAACAACAGACTTTAAGAGAGAGGAGCCCCATGACTGGAATGACTGGAACTTCTGTTCGAAAAGACAATAATAAGGAAATGATCAGTTGCTGTATAGATGAAGTAAGCTTTACTTCTGTTGCTTCTCCCCCTTGCTCTAGCCATTTTCATCCTCCTTATGTACTCTATGTGGTTTGTTTCTCTGCTCCACCGCGTCACTCTGCTTTGCTCCACCCATTTTCAGCCATCTTTGACCATAAAATGTGTCTTAATACACACAGTAACCTCCTCTTCGATAGCTCACTGAGGATTAAAACAATGGTAGTCTTGACTTCAAACCCTACGGTTTGGGTGCTTCTCTCTCTGTGCAAAGTTTGAGTACACACCACTTCTTGGTCAGTGTCCAAAATTGTTCATTTAATTAGTCGTTGTAAAAATGTGGAGCGGAGGGCAAGAGACACAGAAAGAGTCGCTTAGTGATTTATGGAAATGCTAGTTGTCTCTAACGTCTTAAGAGTTTAGCTTTACTTGCATTCATTCATACTGGCATTCAGATCCTACCTATTACCTTTGATTTTGTTTTGGTTCTTGTCTTTGACAATGAATATATACAGCTAATTCTCATGTGCTCTTAGTTCTCAGAATAAGAACACCCGCTTCCCTTGCATCATATTACCCACTGTCTGCCTTGTGTTTTTAATCTTGTCTCCTTTACTAAGTTTGCTTTACATCATGTACCCTGGTTTTACCCCATGAATTTACATATATATTACATATATTCACATACATACATACATATATATATATATATATATATATTCACATCTCCTGCTTCCAAGTTAAACAACCTTTCAAAAACTAAGAGCATTATGAAGGACCCCAGCCGCCTTGCAATGCCACTGTTCACCGGAGACTCAGGACAATACACACACACACACACAACACGAATCAGGAACAGTTTTTATCCCAGCGCCATCAGATTATTCAACACACAGTAACGGTGGTCTCTGTTGTACAATACATCTGTTCTTCATACTATGTGTAATACACTGCACTGACACTTCACACTGCAGTCACACTTTACATTGCACTGTCACTGTACATTGCACTGTCACTTTACATTGTACTGTCACTTTACATTGTACTGTCACTTTACTTTATATTTTACAACTCAACCCGTGACTAGTTGCTGTTGCTGCACTGTGTTGTCTTTTATGTCTTCATGTTCTATCTGTGAAGATGGTGTGCAAGTAAGAATTTCATTGTACTCTGTACACTGTACATATGACAATAAACTTCAACTTAACGACTTTAGACTTTTGCAGGATGAAAATATTAATTCCACGGGAGGCTTATAATTCCATGAAATCATTCTAGTGTTTCAGTCTGTAAGTACATTGAAATGGAGAATGTTTTCCTAGTTAGCTTTCCGAGGCAGACTCAAAGAAAACTGGTCTGCTGAAAACAGCATACTTGACAAACTGAATGATTCATATCTTACTGTCACATTTTTGTTGCACTGTATTTGCAGACGCTTCCTGATATGACATTTCTTTTTGCATGATACACAGTTTGTTCCCATAGCAATTGACATTCATAATTCTAAACAACTAAAACATTAATAGATTATACAAACATGCAGCTGCAAATTTTGTGCTAGAGCATGACTGTACAGCTTACATCTGCAAGATCAAGGGGATACTGCATGTTATTCACCAATGGGGCGCCTGGTTTTACTGTACTGCTTTTCTGCTACTTCTCCTTTTCTGCAGGGCGTAAGCTGAGACAACAGCAGCAATCATAGGGATAACACTACAGACCCATTTTTGCCTGCAGGAAGAAAGCTTTTTAGACATTAGTCAATGCTAAAGTGTGCCATGTTGCACAGCCAGAGGGAGACAGTGGGCCTACATAAAATATTTGCGGCAAATACTTTCAGATCATGACAACTGATCCATGATCCACTAAATTCTCTCCACTTTTAAGCCTCCTTTTATGTTAAGTATGTAAAGTAAAGTAAAGTGGCTCCTTATAGTACTGGTGAACACACCACAGCCCAGTACATAGTGTAAAATTCTTTCTCTGCATTTAACCCATTCACCAAGTGGAGGTATTGGAAGTATTGTGTGAGGATGGTTCTCTCCTCAAGGGTACCACAGTGGTGCCACTGGAAGTCCTGTGATTCAAACCCACGGCCTTCTGAGCGCAGGGGCAACTCCCTAACCAGGTCTCCAGCAGCCTGACCATATTCAATCTTTAATGTCTTTAAATAAATAACTTTGTTTTTATTTCTTTGTTTCATATTAAATAGCTCTTCCTAATTCAATAAGGGATAACTGGGTAAACACAAAATGAACAAGAGGATATGCTTTCAATGTGTCTTACGCATTGTGTACGAATTAGTGTTCTTTGGGGTGAGTTTGTTTTAGCTGTATAAACCATAAGCTGTATAAATCTCAACAATTTACACACATTTGTTTTTGGTTGTTTTGGACATTCATGGCACTGTAATTTGCAATTTTGCAATCTTCAAAAAACCTCCCGCTGCTTTTGGGGCATTACCAAACATAAGCATACCTGTAGTAAAGTGAGAGCCTGATAACTCACATGAAATGGGGGCAGGAAAACATATTTTCCTCTAGAACTTTCATATTTTCCATACCGTGGAGGCATGACTTTTAGGTAGTCAACAAAGAAACTTAAAGTACTGGAGACCTAAACTTAGACAATCATTTTTATTTCAACCATTTTCTGTATGTTTAAATTGCTGGAGTCAAACTGACCAAGCATAAAGGATGTTAGTAAATCTGAAGGTAACATGGGGGGGGCATAGTGGGTAAGATACTTGCCTCTAGAGTCTAGATCAAGAGATTGTGGGTTTGACTCCTACCTTCAGCACCACCACTGGGTTCCTGAGCAAGACCCTTAACCCTAAGTTGCTCCAGAGAGACTGTCCCCTGTAGTTACAGAGACTCTAGCGTTGGATAAAACGCGTCTGATAAATGTAAATGAAGGATAAAGCTCTGGTTTCTTTTCATAAATACGACAGAGATCTTGACATTAAAAATGTAGCACTAAGAGTATCTTGTGAGGCCCCAGTGTGGTGCTCCTAAAACCTCTTAAACTGCACATAACAGACAGACTGTGCACATTATCAGCGTGACAGAGACCAATAACATGGTTTTATATTAACATTTTTAAATTGCTACAGTGGAATAATAAAAGTCTCTCTCTTTCTCTGAACAGGGCAACAAAGTAGGTCAACACTGAAATTATATACCCTAAGTTCTACAAGTGTGGATATGCCCCATTATGTTCTCCATTACAGCGAAAACAATGAGGGATAATGCTCCTCACTAACATAACAAAAAGCCAAGATGGTTTGCGACATGATGAATGTTTTCTTCTAGGCATTACAAAAATAAATCGAGCCCTACTTAAACAGCAGTGGGGCTGTGCAACATTTTGTTAAATAGATAAACAGACAGACAGCTAGATGGGTAAATAGGTGTATAGATAGATAGACTGATATACTGATAGACAAATAGACAGAATGTATCAATACATAACCAAACCGTACATTCAACACACAGGAAAATATAAAGTGTTGTGTGAGGCTGTTGTTAGGAGATAAACCAAACAGGATTGTATTGTTTGCCTTCCAATGGTCCATTAGCCAAGATGGCAATCAGTATTAAACATATTTTTTTCATTTAATTGGAGAAATCATTTGCAAAAAAAAAAACATCAATAGTTCAATGTAAGTAAACTGTTAAGGGTGCTAAGATCATTTTCTTTCGCCACATTTGATTTTGTTACGCTAGAAAGCATTGCTGTTCAGTGTTTATATGCAAGTGAGAAACTAGAACGGATAAGGCAAACAAGACTCTTTATATTTACAATATAAAAAAACATTGTACTGGATTGATACACCATTGTATCATATTAAAAATAAATGTTTGAGGATTGTGTGTCTCCAATACACAGACAGACCAACAGACAGGAAGACAGATAGATATAAATAATAAAACCTGCATGACCACTATCTTTTCCTGTAATCCTCATATAAAAAGTGAACATCTGAAAGAGAGCATTGCTTGTCATTGTCAGCCACAGTCAGCCACTTCTCCACCACTGTGTGATCCTGGGTGTCTCATCGTTGATTCCCCTCACATGAACAGAGCCCGAGCACAGAGTAATGGAGAAGCTGAGTGCTTCCCAAATCAGCTGTGACTCTGACCCGCATCTGGACAAGTGGGAACAGTAATTCATTCTTAGCTCCCTAATTAATTATCATTCAGATTGCTTATTGATCTCTCCCATTCAGTAAGGTGGTATAACACCCTACCCCCTAGTTCGGCCAAACTGCTGATAAAGTGAGAATGGTGCATAGAGTGTTTGTCTACAGGGATTTTGGACCTCATTCAGCACACTGCATTACTGCTTTCAGTTCATCATTAACAATATTCTGTCTGTTTTAGGGCAATCATGCTCACATTCATCAGTGTGAAAGATACATAACTGGTTTAAAATGCTAATTCTGTGGCTAAATCGCCACTAGTTTAGCCCATTATTCATACATTTGTCCTTCCCTGGGTCTGTTTCTCCCTCTCTCTACTTTCATAGCACTATGCGTACATATTAAGACATCATGAAACCAACAATTTTAAATAGATTTTAAAGCATCTCACCTATGTTTTAAAAGAATAATTTATATCATTTCCAATCATTTTTACAATTTCTCACTTCTATCCGTCAAATTTTATTGGAGGTTTATTGGAGAGGGCTTGATTGAAATATAATCATCCAAGCATCCCAGCTGAAATCCTTCAAAAGTCAAGATTCTATATTTGTCACATGCACAGTTATAGAAGTAAAATGTTAAGTGAAATGTGCCTTTGAAACGATTATGAAACTGTGCAGTATAGTTCCAATAATTGAAGGAAAAAATTAAAGCATAGATCTAAGAAAAAAAATATGTAACAATTTCAAATTCAAATAAACAAGTAAACATAAAAAAATATAAATAAGTAAAAACACTTACAAGTTTAAACAAAATCTGAAGTGTGCAAATGCCTAAAATAATGTACTATAAAGTGGGGTATATAGACATAAATAACAGATGGCAGGTTAGATAAAGTGAGGTAGCGAGTTCAGTTGTGATGGCATGCCTTGTTTAGAAAGACATAGAGGCTCCTTCTGAGCCTCTCAGTTTTGTACTCCTGAAGCATCTACCTGATTTTAGCAGTTCAAACAGTTACTGGGGTGAGACAAGTCTCTGATGATCCTGGTTGCTCTGGTCCTGCATCCCCTTGTATAAATGTTCTGTCGAGCTGATATGGTGCACCGTTCTGCTGCCCAGATCAGTCTCTGCAGTCACTTAATGTCCTGTACAGAGCAATTCCCAAACCAGGAACTGAAGTTCTGAGTCAGGAGACTCTGAACAGCACCAGAGTAAAACGTTCTTAGGATCACTGGAAAGGCACAAAACTTCTTCAGTTGTCTTGAGAGTGCCTTTTGGAAGTAATTCAGCATCTGAAATATTCCAAAAGAACTAGATGGAGTTTGAGCTAATCATTAGATCTCCACTGTCCATGAACACAAAGAACACAAAGATTGTTGGAACACAAAGAGTCCTGGAGCAGATACAAAGGAATGGACTGAAGCTCATCAAGAGCAAATGCCAATTTGGAGCCCAGGAAAAAAATATTTAGAGAAAAGGTCTCTGCACAAGGTGCCCACCCTGGCCAAGACAAAATCAATGTCAAACTGGACAACCTCAAGGCCCACAGATAAAACAGGCAGACATTATGGGGATGCTGGATAAATCAGCAAAGACATCTTGCATCTGTGATCTCGTGCACAAGGAAAATTATTTCAAATGGACAGATGTCCATGAGGATGAGTGGTGAAAGCTCAATAAGACACTTATCACAGCACCTGTGCTGACATCCTTCGACCGGACAAAAAGAATGAGAGAGTCAACAGATGCCTCAAAGAACAGAATTGGTGGAGTACTCCTACAGGCTGAAGGTGAGTACAGTAAATCAGTAGCGTACGCATCCAGTTCCATTAGTCTCAGCATGCTAAAATGAAAAAGAATGCCTAGGATTAGTGTTTGGCCTAGAAATGTTCCAGAGATAAATATATGGCCTACCCACTGTAGAGACAGATCATCATCCTTTGGTTGTCTTCATCAAAAACAATCTGAGTGAAATGTCACCCCGAATACAGCATCTCATAATGGAAAGGCACCTAATGCTCACTGATGCACCATGGCATACTGTAGGACTAGCCTACTTAGTAGTCACTGACTATTACTCAAACCTTACTGAAATGGCATTGCTATGAAGCACATCCTCAAGCTATGTCCTAACATACTCTAAACCAGTCTTTGCCAGCCATGGCATACCACACACAATGGTGGAAAGACTTCGCAGAATGTTAGGACTTCAAACATGTCATATCTAGACCTGGCTAATGGAAAATGAGTCCACATTCTCAAGCAACTTCTGAAGAAAGCTACTGACAATGACTCAGATATGTATCTTGCTCTGATAAGCTACAGCTCAAAGCAAACGAAACATTCTAATCTGGAACAAACGTTACATCAACAGGAAATGAAGCAAAACACACTCAATACAGAAGTTTATACTGAAAGGTTTAAGCTAATAATTGTCACGGGTAGGGCGGCTAAGCTACCTGGAAGCGTGCAGGGATAGGCAGAACGCCAGGAATCCATTTCAGAAACTTTTATTAACCACAAAATGAAACAGAAAATAAACCGGGCTCAATGGCCACTTCAGAACAAGAACAAGGCAGAAAAAAACGTGAAACATACAGCTATAATGAAAGTGATGGACAGATAATGCAAACCAAGACAAACAGGGCTTAAATACACACAGAAATCAGTGAGCAAACACAAACAGGTGAAACACAAGAAAACGTGACATAAAGCAAAAAACCAAAATAAAAGCCCCAAAAACCCAACAGAAAAGCAGTGTCCCTAACAGCCACTGACCGAACCCTGACAGCAATAAACATTTCGATATCGTATTTGTTGAGGTGTATTGATTGTGGTATTTTACTCCTGATCATTCGTTATCAGTAATGCTAGTCAACTGTAGAAAATCAGAGATCCAGAGGGTGAAAAAGGATAGTGCCTTCTTTTAGCAAAGGCTTAAGCTGAAAGAAAAGAAACAGCATTGTAAAACCTGCCAGTGTATCATTTTTAACTGGACAAGAAGTATAATTTAGTAATGGATGGTGTATGTATAAACACACAGACAAAGCGAGAATTACACTTTCCTTTGTATCTGCTCCAGTTTGGATTTTAAGGATAGTGTTGAAAAAATATTTTCAAACTGTTTTGAAGGGGGTTTTAAAAATATTGCCGTAGTTAATGTTTAGTTTTCAGTACCAATATTCAAAACAAGTTTTAAAGAAAGCAGCAATGCAAACGCAATGTGCCTATTTATTAATCAGCTCTGTTAGATATTTTGCAAAATAAAATTGTTTGATATGTACTTTAGTTGTTACATGTAGTTATTAAGTACATTAAGCCACTGTTAGCACAAATGCTACATTAAATGCAAGTGTAGCACAAATGGATGGCTGACTCATGTAGGGTGACATTTGATCAATTAAACATGACCATTAGGCCTTATGTGGCAATACTGATGACCAGGGTTTGAACCTAAATCATCAATCCAAATCATCTGATATTATTTTAGAATGACTGCATCCTTTGCAGAATTTGATAAACCTTTTATTTAGTGTTTTCTTTCCTTTCATTTTAAAACGAGTGAGAGAAATAGGAACAATAGCACATTCACCAGATGCAGAGGCCGTGCCAGATGTAGTAGCTAGAGGTGTGGAGCAGGATTAGTACAAGGCTCATGTGAAGCAGCTGTGTTGCTGGAGGCATCAGATACAGAGAGCACTGAAGGACTAGTGATTCAATACTGCATCTGTATGCTAGAAGAGGGACCTCATGGTTTTCTCACCATCAGTACATGGTGGAAGCTTGGACTTGTCTCCAGCTGTGGGTTTGAGTTGTTGGGCTAGGTCTAGAACCTTTTTTCAAGATTTTTCAAGATCTAGAGTGTATTTATTTTTAATCAAAAGATCACTGGCTGTGAATGTTATAATCAGGGAGTTATGTCTTACATCGTTTACTCTTTTAGTGCATTTTCATCTAAAGTCACCATCAACAGCTAACCTTTTTTTTCTTATTGCGCAATAAAAAAATTATCACCGTTAACTGGTCACAGAGGGTGCTGGAGCCTACATTTACATTTACGGCATTTATCAGACGCTTTTATCCAAAGCGACTTCCATTCCCTACCTACAGGGGAAAGTCTCCCTGGAGCAACTTAGGGTTAAGGGACCCAGTGATGGTGCTGAAGGTAGGATTTGAACCCATGACCTCTTGGTCTGGAGGCAAGTATCCTAAACTGAGCTACCTCCACCCTACCTACCTAAGCCTACCTAAGCAGCCATAGTGCAAAAAGCAGAGAAACACCCTGGGCAGTCCATTGTAGGGCACACACGGAGGCAAACACACTCACACACTGGGGCAATTTACAATTGATTTTCAATCATCTGACATGCATGACTTTGGACTGTGGAAAACGGCGACACGGTGGAAATCCACACTGACAGCATGCAACTCTATACAGAAAGGACCCACGGCCACCAAGCTAGGTATCAAATCCTTCACCTTCTTGTTGCAAAGCAACAGCGCTACCCGATGCACTTTCATGTTTAACAGGACATTAACACCATACATTCAGGCAGATATCTTTCTACATTCATCCACAAAAGCCAGACTTGCCTGTCAGATCGTCGGATAGTAAAATATCACCCATTACTGCTGATGACACATTTCCGCCGCTCAATATTGAGCTTTAGACCACTCCAGCCAACACTTGACATTGTGCATGGTAATCCTAGGCTTGCGGCTGCTCAACCCATGAATTTAAACTCATGAAGTTCTTCGCACTTGAATGTTTTTTTGTGGAGACTGTATGGCAGTGTGCTTGACTTTATGTATTTAAAAGCAATAAATCTGAATAAAACAGCTGAATTCACGAATTAGAAAGGCCTGTGCACTGCTGTTTATTAAATATGATAAAATTGTTACATAACTGAACACAATAATTACTCTATCAATTTATTAACCAATTTTAGTCAATAATTGTGATCAGTTAGACTAGACACATCCAAGCTGCCAGCCCTGCTTAACGTAAGTACAAGCAATATAAAATATGTTAAAATACTTTCATGAAAAAAATCTTGAACAGAGAAAGACAATGGAATACAGAATTCTACTGAAATTCTATAGAAAATTCTACAAAGCTATGTGAAGTCTGCCCTCAAAATAAAATAAATCAGTCTCATTAATTAATCAGTTTCATTAGAAAAATCTGATCATAAATATTACAATATGTAATTTCTAACAAATGATGGTAATATTAACAATTTCAGTTCTGAAGGTTGTTTAACAAATGTGAATTCTTTTGATTTAGAGTGAGTGAAGAAGGGACTGAACATGCACTATGTATACATCCGCATTAATGGGGTGGGGATTGTGCTTTGGTGCACGCATAAGAAAGAGGGGAGGAATCTCTGTGGCGTATGAAACAGGAAAGGAAAAATGGCATGTGCCCGAATGGAAAAAATAGTAAAAAAGTTCAAATGCAATGTATTTGTAGTTTGTCTGAACTGACTACACTGTATGTCAGTGAGATCAGCTGAGCTTTTGTCTAGTCTGTATTGACCCATTTTAGACATGCATTTTACACTGAAAATAAATTCAGAATATAACTAATGGTGCCTAGCTTTATAAATATGAAGCTTTGTAGTTCTAAGAAATGCTGTTATTAACAGGGGTGGCATGCAAATAAACCTAAGTTTAAATTATTGCAAACATAGTATAAAAACATGAACACATTATGAAAGTTGAACTTTTACATTTGTTTCTGTACGTAATTTATGCTATGGTACACCCAGATTTCAAAGTGTATATGATAATTCACAGAAGAAGCCAGACAAACATTTCCCAAAAGACAATTTAGATAATATCAGCGTTCATAATTCTGACACTACAACAACACTTCCAGACTTCCAAAGACAGTATCCATGGAAACGATTTATACTAAGCAAAAATAGCTAAACAAAAGGAAAGTGTCTTCTCTTATTTGCCAAAAACACCTTCATGGTGCCCAGTGACTTTTTGGAATAAAGTTCTGTTGACTGATGTTTTGTAATACACGGGTTGCACTACATATGACGTAAAACTATCAGCATTCAACAGTAAGAGCAGCATACCAACAGTCAAACATAGTGGTGGTAGTGTTGGGATCCTTTGTTGCTGTTGGAATGGGTGAATAGCCATAACTGATGGAATTGTTCTGCTCTCAACCTCTCTATTTACCAGGAAAGTTTGCAGAAGAATGTTCAGTCATCAGTCTGTGATCTGAAGCTCAACAACAGGTAATTTATACAGTCCACCTCTGAGTGGCTCAAAAGAAACAAATGTAAGGTTAGAGGGGGCCCTGCACATGGCATGGACAACCAGGGGGGCATCCCCTAGAGCAAGGAGCAGGTTAGTCCAGCTGTGCCATGTGGACCTCAGGAAAAGGTGGAAGAGAGCCTCAGTCATGTGTAGGGCAGAGGGAAGCAATTTGAAGAGGACACAACAAAACCCCTTCGAAAAGAGGTCCACAACCAACAGAGCTGTTGCTTATTCTCCCAATACTGGCAGATGTCAGTTCTGACAATGGATAAAGTCGTAACCAAGGAGGTCTAGCTCCAGGCAGGAGCTCAACATTGCAATCACATGGTCAGTAGGAGAATGGAGATAGGTTGCCCTGGAGGCACTAAAAACCTCCCCAGGGCAGTAGGAGAGGATATTTAGGAGAAGGTAGATGTGTGGACTTTCGATGGATGTGGCATGTGAGGGTACCAAGTAATTTCAGTAGGATTAAACACAAATTTCAATATGTACAGTTAGGTTAGGACACAAGTTTTCGAATTTTGATTCTTTACTTTACAACAATGAATTTTAAACGAAACCTTTCAGATGGTAGTTAAAGTGTAGACTTTCAGCTTTATTTCAATGGGTTAAACAAAAATGCATCAAAAGGGGAGGAACTAAAGTCACTTTAATAATAATCCCCTCATTTCAGCGGCTCAAATGTAATTGGACAAATGAATATAACTGAAAATAAAATGTTAATTTCTAATACCTGGTTGAAAATCCTTCCCAGGCAATGACTGCCTGAAGTCTTGATCCCATAGACATCACCAGACGGTGGGTTTCCTCCTTTTTAACATTCTGCTAGACCTTAACTGCAGTGGCTTTCAGTTGCTGTTTGTTTGTGGGTCTTTCTGTCCGAAGTTTAGTTTTCAGCAAGTGAAATGCGTGCTCAGTTGGGTTAAGATCTGGTGACTGACTTGGCCATTCAGGAACATTCCACTTCTTTGCTTTAATAAACTCCTGGACTGCTGGACTGCTTTCGCCAACTGCCACATTTGGGGCAGTTGGGTGGCCTAGTGGTTAAGGCATCCGCCCTGCGACCAGAAAATCTGGGTTTGATCCCCAAGACTGCTAGGCACCTCTGAGGTACCCTGAGCAAGGTACTGTCCGCACACACTGCTCCCCGGGCGCCTTGTTCATGGCTGCCCCCTGCTTCACTTTGTGAATGGGTTAAATGCAGAGGAAGAATTTCGTGCTGTTCACACTGTGTGCTGTGGTGTGTTCACGTATGACAGAAT
>JBBPDB010000032.1:18927709-18957177 GCA_037974465.1 Brachypetersius altus | reverse complement strand
CTCCCCCTCCCTCCCTCTCCCTCTCTCTCTCTCTCTCTCTCTCTCTCTCTCTCTCTCTCTCTCTCTCTCTCTCTCTCCCTCTTCATGGTTCATCTTAAAGGACTACTTCAGCATTCTCTATAAGCAAACGGTTAACTGGCTTTGACAGTCATTTTGACATGTTTTCCACACTTAAAACAGACGCTGAAGCTCAAGCCTGTTGGTTTGTATTAAAATTGTGTCTTGCGTCAACAACTTTTCTGTATTTTTCTAAGTACAGAGAATTTATTTTCCCTGGTAAGTGATCATATGCCACAGCCAGCAGACAGAGACGATGCTGTAAAATGCAGTGAGCATGTTCGGTGATGTGTTTAGCAGAATCTTTCCTGCTTCATTGTGTATGTGGGTGTGTTTGTGTCTTTAGGGAGACAGAAAACTGAGTGAGAATTATAAATAATGTACATCATTAATTTTCAAGACGATTACAGCAACAGCCAATAGCAACAAACAATAAATACAATAACAGGCAGTAAGTACAACAATACTGTGCATTCGCTTTGAAGATCACGCTCTGTAGGCTAAACAAACACACTGATATGAAACATGTAGGCTGGTGTATGCAATGGGCATTAACACGATCTCTGCTAACCTAGAACTCTAACATGGATCTGAGAACCGAGAAAAATATGGTAGCCCCAGCACATTTTGAGTGTGAAGTGATATTTATTTCTGTTACATGTTGGTTGTTGTTTTTTTTTCTCAATAGACCCATGGGGAATTATTTAGCAGTAGAAGAATATCAGAATACATCTACTGCTAAAAGCTTAACATGGCTTTTTTTTCCCAGTGACAGTCTGTAAGACTATACAAAGCCACCCACACAAGCGCACACATAAAGGAAAATCAATGCCTACTATTACAAATTCTGCCGCACATCAATCACTTGATTAGCAGCCAGGAATGATTACATGGCTATAGTAGTAATTATCTCACCCTAGGTAGTGCTTCGGACACACCTCCCTTGTCTGTCAAGCAGTAAACAGATTTGCCCCTAATTATTGCGGAATTTGTTGCTGATTTTACATGTTGTTGATTATATGTGTGATAGATAAGCCTTGCTTTGCACATCACTCTGTCCTTTCTCCAGAGGCTAGTTTAGATTATAAAGCACTTTAAAAATAACTCAATTTATCACCTCTCCATCTCTATTATACACATACATTTAGTCACTCTCTCTCTCGCTCTCTGCCGCTCTCCCCGCCCCCCCTCTCTCACACACACACACACACTCAGCATCAAAAACGATACTGCACATACTGCACTGTTTTTTTCCCCCCAAATTTAACAGTGCAAAAACCATTTTAGGTTTTGCATTTTTCGCAATATGTTAAACTCAATAATAAAAAAAATGTTCACTAAAATATCTCAAGATATTGAGACCAGGAAGGTATTATATAAATATTATAAAATCAATTCTGAAGCTAATAAATTGCTGTAGTCGAACTGTTAGCTTTGCACCGTGATGTATCAATGCAGCGTTAAACACCTATTCAGTACATGTTTTGTTTATACGGGTTCACAGCCAGAGCCAAGTTAGAAATCTAGTGAAAAAGGCTTCCCCAGTCTTGCTGAATGCACACAATTAGCCTCTCTGCAATGCCCAGAGTGCAGCACTTTCAAGCTGAATGGCAGACTTGGACATCCATGTCCAGGTGACAGAGGTAAGGCAGAAAGCCACCGTGGCACCATTAAGCCAACTCTAATAAAATCACAGCCAGCAGGCTGGCTTCTGAGCCCACCAGTCACCAAGCTCAGCAAGGCAAGGCTGTTCTCTTCATGCATAAGGAGGTGGGGTGATAAATAAGTGTTAGCATTAGGAATGACTCCTTACAGCTCACACATAACATACCTGTGGTAAGATGCATTAAGTCATACTTCTACATTACAGCAGTTGTGTTTTTCCCTTGACATGACTTACGGTGTTAATAACACATTTAACCAAGCAGAAGTAGCGAGATCTAAATGCAACTGAAATGTCATAGCCATGAGCAAGTTCAGGCGATGGTAATTAGTGTACCATTAGCAGATGACCAAATGTGTTTGTCATCAAGGGATACTAAAATGACCAAGGGATACACTCATTTTCACACTAGAAAATAACTTGCCTGCTGTTGACTAAATGTTGAGAGATATTTGGGCACATCACAAATCTTGGACACCTTAAAAAATAGAAATTTAGACCAATGTCAAAATCCCATAAACAACATGCAGTGACACAGTGTCCACTGCATAGTAATACGGAACACTTCACACCATCATTAGTATGGGTTTCTAAATATAATCTGATGCTATTTTGCTAGTGCATTGCTGTTTATTTCAAATTCAAATTTTTTAAAAAATGTATATATGTATTTATAAGTTATTCAAATTTATTTTCTTGGTGGAAAAGTTCTTTGTTTTATTAGTGTTGTGTGATGAGGAAATTAAAGTATGAAGTCAAGGAACAGTGCTATAGAAAAGAATATACCCTTAGGAACAATAAAGTCTAGAAATTCGAGAAAAAGTGACCATTGGTTGATATATTTTAACATACTAATCCTGTGACTGTTTCAGAATTACATTGACTTTAGTCCGCTTTATATGTGCCTAAGTTGTAGGTATAAGAGAGTGGTTTTTTCATATTACTTTTTATTAAAACAATGATCAATTCAACCCTCTGGAGAAAATCCTCACTAAATGTCAAATTCATAGCACTAGCTGCAGAAGCGTTCTCATCTGTTCCTCTATTGGCTTTGGTTTTCACACTCTTCTTCATTACATTAGACTATTTTTATGCTTAAAGCTGGAAGGTCATTATCTAATTGACTAACATTAGCGGGTAAAGCTGCTCCTTTATTATATTTATAATTAAAAATGAAGATTTTCATGATTACAGTTAGATCTTTGCTATTGTCCAACACTCTGCATAACAATTTAACTGTAATGAGTATGTTCCACATGCAATCTTCAGAGGTCCCCTGCTGCTTAGGGCCCCCATGCAGCAAATAACCAGCAAGCCACGCCCCTATGGCAGAAGAGCGCACTGCATTTTCTCTTTTACTGAAGCGCCTCACTGCATGAACAATATACCATAAGGGCCATGTTCACTTGATTGCAAATGCAAAATAGCAGCGAGTGCATAATCACCGAACAGAAAATCACACAATCTCTCAACATCCCGCAGTCAAACAGAATGAGCAATAAGAGAGCATCTTGCTATGACTTCAAGGTATGTTTTCAGCCCCCCCTTAGCAGGAAATGTGGCTCCCAGTGATGGAAGCAAATGAGCAGAAACAAGGTGTTTGAAAATTATTCATGGCAAATGCTCCTGCAGTAAGCTTTCTCTCGGTAGGGTCTCGGGCGACTGGGGGGAACCACACAGATTGCTTTCCCTGCTCCTCAACACCCCTCTGATCAGCCAAGTAGTAGAAGTAACAGCCAATAAGGCAGCAGATGGAACACCCAGAGAAGGCTGTGCAAAAGCCGACTTCAGATTCAAATGCTAAAGGAAAGACGTGTAGTGGGCGATACAAGTGTAAACAGAGCACAGCAGGATTGTTGTCAGGTCTGCTTCATTAGTCTTAAAATATCTGTAACTTGGACATGTGTCAGTGAGCCATATGTGAAATAATAGGTGATATTTTCATTCCTTGATTCCTCAGTCTGGCTCTTGCGCAGGCATGTAGGGACACCTTAGAAAGAAAGTCTTATTACAAAAGTTTTACTCTTCTTCTTTGCTGGGCTTCATTTAGTTGCAGATTGCTGGCACGGAGAAGACAGTCAACTTTTATCCAAAGTGGTATTGTAGAAAATCCAACTTTTAACGTCTGCCATAGCTTCAGGACCATTATTTATTATCACGGATCGCTTCAATTTAAGTCCCAGGACATACATGAAAGGTAAAACGTCAGTGAATCTTTTTTTCATGGGCAAGGAGTAAAGGAAAGGTTGTGTGAACAATATGAGATAGACATTTCTACTCATAAAATTATTGTACGGCATGCCACTCTTTTGCATTCTTATTTTCCATTATTTATTTCAGCTCCAGGGATAATAGGCTTATAAAAAATGAGCTTGCTCTTTTTACTGACGATGAAAGAGGTGTGTATGTGTAAAATTAGGCACAGTCAAAAATCGAGTTTCATTGGTTACGTCTAAATGAAGGTTATGAAGGCTTGCACTTAAACAGAAAGTCTAAATTTTACAGTAGCGATCTACAGTTTACAGACGTCTCTGCAACAGTTTTTATTTACTGGCACAAAAGCACAGGAACTGCCAACTAAGAATGTGTTATACACGCTCCTTTAGACTTAACACTTCTTTGTCAGGCTTTAATAAACTGTTTTAAAAGATTCAAAGGGAACTGCTTTCAGCGCAGTCCACTTTCAATTAAGTTTACTATGATGTTTGAGCTGTTTAACTATCATTTGCGGTTTTCTCCTGGGAAATCTTTGAAGTAGATCGGCATGAAAGGGCGCCTAATAACAGTCTTGAAGACATGGTGAGTCCAGGATTCAGTCAATAGCTGCTACTGTCCAAATGTCAAACTGTTCTCCTCTCTGTGAAGATTGGACATCTCATTTCATATCAGGTGCACATTCCGTGGCCTGGACCATCATTAATCGATAAAAATATCGTTAAAATTATATTCTTAATGGTTATTCTTGTGGAAGTATATTAACAATTATTGCATTTAGTAAAGTATGATTAAGGATTAAAAATATAACCTGGTCTTATAAAAGTAACCCATCAAACACAGTATAAACTAGTATTTATATAACATTCCTTTAATATAATAAATATAAACACACTGAATGGTTCTAAAGTTCATCAGGGCTGTAATATTCATGCTTCCAGTTATATGCTCATTAATCACCATAGTTACCTCTCCGTAGGACCATAAGACACACAAGCAATTACAAGACCAAACACATGGCTAATGTCTGACATATGGAGTCTTCGTTTTATTTCTCTAAGAATAAGATTGTCACCATGACTTTCCCATATGGACCAACCATATGTTTCCATAATATATAGATCAATATGTGTCCATAATCCTAAAAACATGTGGATCGTCTACAGTTTAATATACACGGTCACTGATCATATACTTGGAATTTTCTAATGCATTCCCAATATTTGGACAAAGGAAAAAAGTATTTTTTCCTTTTTAATAGCTTATTTACTGGATTCATTCATGCCTAATATTGGCTTGAACAAAGATACGCTACACAACAGAGCGGTTGTGCTTTCTCCAAACAAGCCTGTGGTCCAAGGGTCAACGCTGATTTGGCTTACTCCACTGAAAAGGTCTTAAAAGTTTGTGTTTTTTTATCTGGTGATGCACACATTTAATTGCCTCTGCAGGGTTCCCACTACACTCCGACAGTTATTTATAGTTTGCAATGACTGACTTCCAATTTGCTCTGCCTCATTGTTGCAAGGTTACGGCTATTAACTTGCTGGCATTACAACTTTTACTGTCACACTGTGTCATATATCTACCTCAACAAATTGAGCAAATCAGGATAGTTCTGGCTTCTCATCAGCTGCTGAATTTTGTCAACCTGCTATATCCACCCAACACCAGATTTTGACTTTCTGAACCTGAATTTTCAATCTCAGCACAGGAATGATTGGAAGAGCAAAATGTTAAGAAAATGTCTTAAATTACTCAAAATTAACCAACCTATTCCATACTTTAGACTGATGCAAGTCAATGACCAAAAATATCCTAATAAATACAGTGTTTTACGATGAAGCGACTGAATGGTTTTAAATGTTGAACTGGATGACTAAACTCAATTTAAAACTCGGCAAGCAAATGTTTCACTGACCAGACAGAAAAAGAAAAAAAGAAAAACACAAGCAGGAACTGAAAAGGGCTTCATTACTGGCCTAAGGGAGCATGACCAGCAAATCCTCAGTGTGTCTTGTGATGCAGATGGGCCACAGACCTATGGCCATCAAAGTACTGCAACCGACAATCTTAATTCATTTTCTGTAACCGCAGAATCCTTACTAGGGTGCAGGTACCCATACATGGGGTCTGCGGACGCGAAGCAGGGACTCACCCTGAGCCCACTGTGGGGCGGACACAGACACCATTCACTCACATCTACGGCCAACTTAGAATCCCCAGTTCCCTCCACACGGATGTCTTTGGACTGTGGGAGAAACCAGAGACCCCAGAGGAAACCCACTCCACCACAAGGAGAACATCCAAATTCCATATACACATGGCCAGGAGCTGGATTCAATCCCGCAACCCTGGAGAGCTGAGGCAACAGTGCTACCCACTATGCCACCATGGGGCCTAACCAACAACATATGCCCCAAAATGGGGCAAATCAATGAAGCAAATAGTTGTGATTTGTAAAGTCTGGGTTTCTTAATTAGTGGTAAAGACAAAAGGGTCATGAAACAATGTCTCATTACTTTAGTCACCAATAATACCAGAAAGAAAAACGTGAAGCACATATAAGAATTTGATAAACGATGCTATTTAACAATTGACTTTAGTTAAAATGTAGATTTCTCCTACATTTTCAGTGCAACATTGAGCTAGCAAACAACAAATATGCTTCCTAACCACAAATGTTAGTATTTATGTACAATGATTATATATGGCTGAACCATTTTACATAATCATCCTCCAATCAAAGTAGATAATCTGTACTTTCACTCTTAAACCTAGTTATAGCTAAAGTTAAAGTAATAAAAAGAAATGTGTGGGCATACATAAAAGTTTGAATTAAATTAAACTGAAACACAGAAAAGTTAGAAGGGCAAATCAAACCTTCCAGTACTGAACATAATTTAAATGTAAATGTAGTTCTTAACATAACTAAATATGTAATGTGTCTTATACAAAAAGTGTAATGTGTCTTATTTAAAAAGTGTAATGTGTCTTATATAAAAAGCAGTGGTAACTTTAGACCTCTAAGGATTTCTTTTCAAATCCAATGGCTCAAAATATTGGTTATGAATAACCAATGAAGTGTATAGTTTAGCATTTATCCCACTGTGACACACTCAGTTTAACTATGAGCTTAATAACACAGGTCAGAAACCACAACACACTTTTCTAAACCAGGTTTTCATGCTGATTTCAGATCTGCTTTCAGTTTTTTTCCAAGTCGCATCAACTTTGAATTATGAGTAATATTAGATTTGCAATAGACTTGCATGTTTTTTTTAAAAACCTCAGGCACCAATCAAGTAACAGTTTCAATATTTTCAGTGTGATGTCAGACAGACCACTCTGTGGCATAGATATAATGATCAGTGTCCGTCAGCTACCGCTGTTTCTTCACAAACACTCAGCATATGATTATTATATGATCATTATACCAACCATCATGCAATATATAAGTACCTTTATTACAAAAACTGTATGAGCGGGAAAAACTAAACAGAGATTTGAAATCAGCATGAAAAACACAACAAAGCCCACATAAACTTACCTCTGGTGATTTGACCTGTTGACCTGCGTAATCATTCTGTAAACTGAATCAGATGTGCAGTAGCAGGGAAAATATTCAAATGCATGACCAGTGGTACGCCAAGACCTGACCTGAGATGCACTGTGCTAGAGTGCAGAGTCAAAACAACAAGAGTTGTGGCAATGTCCAATTACTTCACCATGACCCAAGGACATATATGTAGCACAGCATGCAGCACGCAATACAGCAGATATGATTTTATATTGTCCATTGCAGCAAATCCCCTGCAGAAACCCCATTTGTCTATTCTTTAATGGTTTTGCCCCTTGTTCTCTCTATCCTGGGAAAGAATTTAGTGCGTGGTGTATGAATCAATTTCCTCATCACCTGTAGGTCAGGATTGTAGCCCAACAAGAAGCATTTTACTGCATGAAAAAGGGACTGGAGTAATCTTTCAAAAGAACGAAAAGCATGCTATCAAATGTCACAGCTGACCAAAACTGAACAACAGCTGTGTTTGCTACCGTGACAACAACCTGGACCAAAATTACTCCAGACACTATTAGGCCATCATTTGTATACATAGTTATATTTATATTGCTTAAGTGGAGTGTGTATTTGTCAAATGATTCTGTTATTCTACTGTTTATTCTATTTTCTATTTACTGTCGGGAGCAACTCAGGGAAACATTTCACCGCACACTGTATGTGTGTAACTAACTGTGACAAACATCTTGAATCTTGAATCATGAATGACTACACAAGGGGCAAATGAGGACTGCTGAAAGATGCCTGTCTAGTCATCCAGCTCAAAGTGGTTACCTGTAGGCTGCATGTTATTTCGGGGCATATTAGTATATGGGGAGATTTTGATGCATTTATATTGTCCACTATACTGGTATTACAGATATAGCTACTGCATGCCTCAACAGGGAAATAACCACCCCTCCCCCAAAGCAACGTTACTTGCTTCAGTTATGGTTCATACGCTGGTGCAATGCATGCGTCACTCAGTCAGAAACCGCCTCACAGTGTCAGCTGATCCATACGAATACTGTATTTAAGTGCTGGTATCAGTGTAGGCAGTGATACAGTATCATATTGATGCAACACTCATACCAAAAGTGATTCAGTATTAGAAATCTGGGGCATCGGCCATGCGGTATGGAAAGGTGTAGACTCAAAATAAAACACTGAATCCACTTGATTCATTGTTTGCTTATGAATAATATCTTACACGAACACAACTGTTGTCAAAAGTAAAAAACTGAAAGACAAAACCTGATGTGATTTTTTTATACATTTGCACTTATTTATGGTCAATTCTATTAATTACTACTGTTTTCAGGTATTAAAGCCTGTTCTTTCAATGGCAAAATATAGCGATTACGAACCATTTTGTCAATCATGGTTTCAGCAGCTTAAGCAGGTAACATCATTTTAACATCACCTCACACTGTGGTGTAAAGCTGACTTTCATGAAGGAATAGAGGACTGATTTTCTCACAGACACAAGCTGAAGCAAAATTGTTAAATGGCAAAAGTAATGCTCTCTTTAAGCCAAGAAATCGATAATTATCTGGCTGCTCATTATTACTATATTAAGCAACAACTACGATGAATTAAGTGCTCTTTTACTGCCGTTACTGCACAACCCTAATGCAATCACTACGTCTATAATGTGTATATTTTCTTTTAATTTCTATCTGTATCTCTATAATAAATCCCAATTTAGCTCTAAATAAAGACACATTGAGCCCAAAATAGAGATTTCTAATAAACATATACAGAAAGAGTTCATTTCTGGTGTACAGGACTTGTTATGGATCCGCATTAACTGTGCTGGATTAACTGTTCCATCTAATAAGACTCATCAGATTATTGGCCTCATATCATTGTTTTGCAAGGGTTTATACGCCAATAAAATGTTCTGGAAAGTGCTTAACCAAACACCAGCCAGTAAATGGCTAGAGTGGAGCATTATAAGGACATTATTATTCCTTAGTTTTATTACCTTCTTCTCTTAAGACATCAAATGGCACATTACATCAGTGTGACAACATAAACTAAATAAAAGGTTACCATGGATGCCATTAATATTAATACTGCAAGAACGACAAATAGCTATGAAAAATACTTGGGTATTTGGATGATTCTTTACACAGAAGTAAAACACAAAAGGAGTCAAATGTCAGTAAAACACTGAGGTTTTTAAAAAATTCCGTTCATAAGGACTGTCATCAATAACTTTACACCTTCAAGGTGAACAGACAGGTCAGATGTGATTAATAAAGTGGACAGTAAGTAGACATATGGTTTAAAATCTCCAGCAGCACTGCGACGAGTGATTCACTCCGAGCCGTTCAGACACCCACACACTAATATGCCACTACCCCATCAGTGTCACTGCTGTGCTGAGAATGATCCATTGCCCAATATCTGCTCGTGGGTAGTCTTGTGGGGGCCCTGTCTATTGATGAAAAGGGTAAAGAGGACTAACAATTGAAACATATGAAATACAAAGTGCATCTGTTTGGCAAGTAGAACTCATAACATGGACAATGAGTGGAGATGTGGAAATTAAACCTAATAAAGTGTATAATGTTTTTGAAAATTATTTCACGGCTGTTCCTTTGCTTAAAATAACACACAAAAGTAACGACCACACTGACAGCTCTTGCTACTGAAGGAACTGTAGAACACTAAATGATATGCACAAGTTAATGAGTGAGTTCCAGTGCCATTCAAATGCTTAAAAAAAGATCCAGGACCGTGAAATTCAGCTACAGATGCCTGTGGCAAATCCTGAAGCACCGTCATTGTCACAAGTATAGATACGTACCCGAATGCAGAGCTCCAAGTCGATAGATTTATTGCAACAGAGGATGAGCACAAATCGTATGAAAATGAGTTCAGAGAAGGCAAAAACAGTCCGTTTGGTATTCACAGCAAAATCGCAACAGGCAAAAGAGTAATCCAATGAGCAGGCATGGTAATCTGTAACCATGAGACAGTGAGAGGCAAACACATCCACGTCACAAGGCAAAGAGATGAATCCAAAATTACAGTGAAGAAAGAACACTAGGTGCTAGTTGCTAGTTGGAACACACTTCCCATGGACAGGCATGACATGATGGTTTGTTCATACTTAAGGTGAGGCTAGTATTCAAGTGATCTTGATCCAGTGATTAGGGCTCCATCAGAAATTCTTAACTGGGGGGGTTGAAGGGGGTTGTCTGGCTGAGGGAGACTCTGTTCTGGATCTTGATTAAGACCAGGCTTCTGGTCATTATTTTACAGCTCATCGACTGAATGTGGCTCTCCATATTTTGTTCGTTGTACATTGCACCTTTACCTCTCTGGCCCTCCTGTGGGACATTTTTGTGCACTTCACTCTCTCTTTTTTGACCATTTTAGCGGTGTTAATGCATACGGAATGAAAGTTCTCAAGGGTCTGGAGAACTTGACTCCCTCGTGGCCACTTTTGGCCAATTGAAACCCCTGAAAACTAAATTTTCCTTGTTATTTACACTGTTGAATTAGGTTAAAATGATTTCATTCTAAACTCAACACTTGAGAAATGTAGTATCCATTATGCCTTTTATCCATTTTTGGCCAAGTGAACAATTTTCTATAATATTCTTATTTTCCAAAAAGGGAGTATGGCGGCTTACTGCATACAATGGAGCAAATGAATGACAATTTTGACTCCAGTAGCACTGAGAATTTGAAGGATTAAAAAAAAATACGAAGGAATGCAAAATAAATATTTGATACTTATGACAAGAACTGATGTTAGTTAATAACTTTATGTCGTAAAAATTGCAAAAAAGTATAGAGCAATATATAAAAATCATATATATGTCCATTATAAAAAATATTATATAAAATTGCTCACTTGGCCAAAATGACATAATCTGGAAGAAACCACTAAAAACTACATTTCTCAAGTGTTGAGTTTAGAAAGAAAGCATTTGAACCTAAATTGTATAATTTAACAGTATAAATAACAAGGAATTAAAAAAGGTAGTTTTCCTGGGTTTCAATTGGCCAAAAGTAGCCACAAAGAAGCTGAACGTATAGTAAAACCGAGGAGGGCCAGAGGGTTACAGTCCATCCAGTAAAAATGTGCATCTACCTGATTGCTTAAATAAACCGTTCTGTTATGTTTACTATCTTTTCAGTCCTTTATCTTCACACACACACAAATGTGTGACTAATTTGCAACCACAGACATGTGTGAAGTAGTGGGGTCTTATTTTAGTTGGGGGATTGCAAGACTGACAAAACATGCTTACAATGTTTTGGGAATTGATTCAGAGAAAACTAGAGTGATTTGATTATTTATATGCATAAATATTATTTATATGTACTCTCTGGACTTTCCCCTAAGATGTAAAGGGATTGGATAGGAGTGTATCAGACAGTACAATGAAAAGTCACGATATGGCAATGCAAAAATGTGTTAAAAGTGCATAGTGGAGAATAAGGGTTCTACAATTATGATATTTGATGTAATTGCATTATTTATAGTTCCAGTCAACACAGTCATACATCAGTCATCCATCACCTTCCCCCTGCCTTCCAACTCGGGCTTCATTGGTGAACTGTACCTCAGTGAATACAGTCATCATTTTTTCTGCATTCAAATTGCATTCTAAATATTGTGAGAATACTGAAATTGTGGACTACTGTGGGCCAAGTTATCCTTGTGTGGCCATGTCAAATTGAATGCAAAGTCCTCCAGCGCTTGCTTGACAATTGAACAGCTAGAGTCTACCTCAGCATCTTCACTATACAGCCTATGAAACTGCCTCATCTGTTGACAGTGTCCCACACCCATAAAAGAGCTGTCCTCCAAATATTTATGTCCTCTCCCGCATCTGCCATCCTCCTCCACCCTCAGAGCAGGCCATTTAAATGCTAAGTAACCTCTTCCCTTTCAGGCCTTTTGATTATGCCTGTACAACAATCTTATGAGCATGCTTCAAAACTGGATTTGCACTTGTAAAACTTAATTATAAAAACCCGCTTACAATATTTATGCAAATAAATCCATTCAGCCTCTGGTTAAAGCTATTACCATGTTCACTCGAGTGCCGGGGCTCACACAAGAAGGAATCTCCCTGCACTTTGGTGCTGATTTATGTTTACACAAACAACTCCTTCCTCTGAACCGTTGCTGGTTCGGCAAGTGTTCCCAGCTGAAAAGGCCCTTCCTAATGACAACTACATTTCAATTATCATGCAGAGGAACGCAAAACATATATCCGCTCCTCCATGCAGGCCCCACTGCCTATTAACACAACAATAAAAAGCCACTGGTGGAAACTCATTTCAGCCCGGTTTAGGTGCTGACAATAAGCTCCAATAGAGCTTCATTCAGGACGGCAAATTAGAATTTCTCTCGGAGCGAACACAAGAGCACTCTTCTCCTTTAAGGGGGTAAAGTCTTTATGATGAAAGGGATCTGACGGTGATAAATGGTCACGGCGGAAGCAAAGCAGCGACCATGCGGGGATTGGCGCCGCCATCTGTTTTCATTTAGCCACCGTTTTTTTGAGAAAGCACTAGAGTCACTGTCGCATGGGAATGGTGCAAAGATGTATTCTCTCAATTTAACTTCTGCTCAATCTTTTTCCATTCAGAGGTCCTTTATAAGGCATCTATCTGTATGCATGCTTCTTCATACTGGTTACACAACATCCATAAAGAGCAAAGTCCAAAACTGTAACCATGATCTCAGTAAAGTGTTTCACTATTCTGATGTTGCTGCATGACTGCTGAATGACGTTCAAAAAAAAAAACAAAAAAAACCTCGCCACAGACATGCATGTCCTGAAGTTTACCGCAATCAGCGCTACGAGGCTTCTGGTATGGCCAAGCCTGTGGCTTGTGTTGGCCATAGCTGATGTAAAGGCAGTTTGTACATCACACTTAAGGGACCACTTACTAATTCAAAGTTAAAAATCGATGAAAACATTTACACAAATATTTTTGTTAGGGTTTTCTCACGTGTCTCTTTTTTCTACATTTGGGTTTCTCTCACAACATTTTGAGGAAAATCATTAAAATACTAGCCTGTGCTCTCAGTCTCCTTTAATAGTCTTCTTTTTAAAAAACTGCAACTGGTAAGAAATTCAACATCTTAGAGTGTCTCTACTAATCTATCACATCCTTTGCACCCCAAAATATCACCCATGGTATATAATATGGCTGCAAGACAGCAGCCACTTCATCTTTGAAGAACTTAAAATAGGTTATTTTATGATGCAAGATACTAATGTGAAGGGGGAAATAGCATGATAAATGTAACGACTTAGTGTTGTATCTCTGGCCAGGGGCAGAGAACTGGGGCATGACAAAGAGCTATTGCAGCCCAAACTGTACATCCTCTCCCAGGGTTAGAGCAGTATTTGATATTAACAACAACTACTGCAGCGAAACAAACGCAGATTTACGGCACACCACATAAAACTTGTAATAACTTTGTCTTTAATATCTTTAAAGTATGAAATATTTCAGCATAAATGTCACGTAAGAAACATGCCAAATGCATACAGCCTTTGCGTCATTGTGTAATCTTTTCCTTTGAAGGCTCTAGTCTATAACTATTCCCAGAACAAAATCCCAACATGATTTTGAACGAGGTGATACAGTTTAGGGGCACATATTCATATTAAATGGATTGCTGGTTTTGGATATCGCACTGAAAAGGACATGAAAAAAAACTTGACTAGTCTTGGTCTATTCAAAGTTTGGTTAGAGCGGATTGACAGTGTCTCATTCACATCTGCATTGGACAAATGGCATGTCGTAAAACTGCTTGAGCATCCAGCATGTGAATGAATTGTATCTACTCTTGTATCTACTGGTATAAAATCAGGCTGGAATTTTGTTCTGGGACTGGTCATGGATTAGAGTTTTGTAGCCAGTATGAGAAATGTCCTTTTTTACTATCTTAAAAAGCAGATATTTACACCAAAGGTGAGATTAACAAACCAAACAGAGAAAAAAAGCAAACTGCTTCCCGAACACCATCCTTTAGGGAGCCTAAAATATGCCAATACTAAACTGATGGCTCGTTTGCTTGCGTGGTAGCACGTTGGAGAGGAAATTAAAAGTTCATGTCACGAAGAGACTAACCACACATGTAGTCTCTGACGACCAGGCATCCACCTGCCTCTTCAGAGTGGTGGCATAACATCTATAAACAGCTACACTGAAAAAATGCACAGCACTTATATGCTATTAATGAGTATTGGCGTGAGTTAAAAGGAGAGTTCGGGGAAAAATAAGGACGCAACTTTATTTCGCTGCTTTATTGTGTTAATAAAGCGAAAGCCTGTAAATTCAAATGCATTACACCGTGCAGTGCAATAAACAAACAAATAAATAAATGGCCAACTAAATAAAGGTCTGGAATATTTTGTAAATGAACTGTCTTGTTTGTAGAACAATATGGAGATGTGATGGGAGTTCACTCACTCTGTTTAGGTCGAAGTGCTCTCCTTGTCCACGAGTAATTTCCAGCGCTTCAGTTGTGCGTCGCGTTTGCCATTTCCAGCAGCAGGGCGTCTACTGATAACAGCAAAATTTCTGCTACTCAAACGCTGGCCCAGAAAAGAAAATCAGTTTAATCTGGTTAATATGAAATTATGAGGCACAGTATTCCTTAGTACAGACTATAGTTGCTTATCTGCTGCACAGTTCTTTTAAAGTCTTTACTACGCGCGGTTTTGCGTCCTCGCCGTGGAGTCGAGCGAACTGGCCGGCGCTACTTTGGACGTCCAAAAATAACTTCCATTTTCCGGAGTCGAGCACCTGGGGGTGGCGGTGGGGAAGAAGAGTGGGAGGAGAGGGCGATTGGCTCTAGCTGCCTTCTTCTCCCGTGTTTCTTTACGCCTCCGAATCACTCTCGTTCCATTGGAGGCGCACCACGTGTGATGAGGTGCGCGGTGGCGCAGGCTGGGGCGATCAATGAAGATGATGCTCTTCGCGAGTTTCCAATCCCCAAACGCTCCCTGCCTCCTCACCCTCCTCTTCCTCTTCTCCTCACACAGCGCACTCAGCTCTACAACACCAAACCGCTGGAAACCAGCCCTGCCCTGTGCATGCACTCGATAAAAATACAGAATTCGGTCAACTCTGTTATTGGCTTTAGCCTAACTTGAACTGCACCTTTGAGTCTCTCTACTGAGACAGATGCGTGAGCGTTTGCTGACACTTTGAGACGTAGTTCTTTTGGAGGGGAAAATCTCTCTCTACATATATATAGATATATATCCGAGACTACCTACTGCCTCCGTGTGGTCATGTGAGTAAAGTTTTCACTTTTGACCATTAGACTGGACTAGAAACGGGAAGGTCAATACCGAAGTATCGTTCGATTGTTACTGCACACGTTTACAGGTACAAATTTAGAAATAGACAGGATAATTGACCATCACCTACATGATACATTATGCGTTTTAGTAATATTACCAGCCACATAGAGAAGTGAATGATATAGATTATCTTATTTCAGTGACACTTGCAGGATGCAGGATGCAATGTGTGCCTACCAAAAGGGGTGATGGGTGCCCAAGACTTACTGATTTGGGTGGAGCAGAGATCACAAGAAAATTTGTTCTTAGATATTCTGTGTAAGTCTGACTGCGTAAATCCAACGATTAGTTTAAAATTGCTGTGGTGAGATTAACTTGTTATTTTCATGTCACCAGACAAACCTGTTTAATACAATTTGTTTTACTAATTAGTACTAAATTATACTATCAATCCTAAGTGTAAGTTCTCACTACTTGGTTTGGAACTCCTCATTTGGGTCCTTCCATGTGAATGTTACATAACACTTTGTGGACCCAGATATGATTGTTTTCCAGTGATGGGATACTAATGCTTATTCCACTGGAGCCATGGCTACGCTCATGCCCGCATCTGCTACCTTGAGCAGACTCATTCTCGGATAACCAGAACCCCTTAGAGGACATACCAGTTAATGGCACCTTTCTTATGCAGTGCTTGCTGTATATGAAATATCAATCCAAGAAGTTCCAAATGGAGTTCACCTTTTAAAGTCACAGAAGGACAGTGTGGAGCTCCATGCTTGAGCACCAGGATTATTTGGTATCCACATTTCATCATGTTGCTGTCTGGAAAACGCATCTGGGACCAGCTCTATGATTTATGTCAAGGTTCTCACTTCACCACAGACTTTGTGCTGGTTTTGCATGTTAACTACGGGTGTAGAGTCACTCATTATCTTCCACTGTGGACAGAACCGAGATCTCCAAACTGAGCTGGCATGTCACAGGGACATCACAGCACAGGAGCAGTACATCCAAACAGCCACTGCGGTGGATCAACTGCTGCAACTATGGCACCAGAATCCCACCGATACTGTATTCTATCTGCTGACGGTCATTTCATCACTCCCCAGCCCTGTGTCAGAGCCAAAGCCATGCTCTTGCAATTGGGAATACCAAAGACCCCATAGTCCTAGGTCACCCCTGGTTGCTCATAATCCTTTTATTTCCCCAGCAGAAAAGAACAAACACTGTGTAATTCATCAATGTTTAGTGCATGAAACTGGAGGAGTTGAGGCCCTGACATGTGTGAGCTGCACACACCATCTGTCATGTTCACCAATCACCATAACATTGAGTAGCTGTAAGAAGCAAAGAGACTCAACCCCAGACAGGTCTGAAGGGCTTTGTTTTTTAACCGTTTTCAGTTGATGGTTTCTTATAGGTCTCCAAAAATGTGGAGACAGATGTCCTTGCAAGACAGCATGACAGAAAAAATTATTTCTTTTCACCATTCTGCCACCAGCATGCATTTTAGCTCCCATTCACTAGAAGATAGTGGAGCTTGTTATTAACCAAAACTCCCCCAGTGTCTCCAGTGGGCAAACTGTTTGAAGGCCGTGACCACGGCATGCTTGTGCAGGGGGCATATACCACGGTCAGCTCCAAACACTCTGGGGTGACAAAGACCATGGAACTGTTCATGGCCCTCTCTCTTGGAGGATGGGACACACTTTATTATATTCTGTCCTGTTTGCACCCAAAACAAGACCCCTCTTTAGCCTCCAGCTGGTCTGTTAGAACCCCTACCAATTCCTAGATGCCCCTGGTCCATTCTGGCCACCGATTTCCTGACTGACCAGCCTGAATCTGAATGCTACACAAAAATAGCAGTAATTGACTTTAAATTTAATGCATTTAACATTTTTTAGGTCCTCGGTTCAGAATTGGAAAGAATTCTTCTTGTGTCTAGGAGTGGCGTGTCCATGGGGCTGTGGTGGGCCTCTTGAACCTGTTGACCGCATAAATTCTATTCTTTTTTCTATTTTATTTTATGCTTTGGTAAGACCAAAAGCTATGCATAGGTTGCTTTTATATAGCAAATTCCACTCCGTGAACAATACTGCACAATACTCGAAGTTTCAACAGCACCCACGAATAATGAAAAAACGTGAATAGGTGATGTCTATTTTTACTGTCTAAACCCTAAATATGCTCCCAAATATGCCTCCAAAGCACTGAAATTTCATTTCACCCCACTCCCTACATAAAAGGGGATGAATGGATAGTTATTTTTTGCACCCCCCCACCCCCAAGATAAGCCAAATGCCCACCCACATATGATGCTCTGGGCACACCTCTGGTGTCTAGGGGTAAATGTCAGTCTATCCTCCAGGTATTACCCAGAGAGTAATGGTCAAACTGAGACTAAACCAGGAGATTAGCTAGTTTCTATGCATCCACTGTTCTCCTAAATAGAATAACTGGGTAAAATTTATTGTCTGGCCAAAGGATGCTTAGAACTCATTGCATCATATGTCTCAGAATCAATGGGTAGATGACTAGTTTCAACAAGCCTTCTGCCACCAGACAATCCATCATCCCAAAACTCTGTTTCAGCTCAGCCAACATGTGTGGTTGTTGATATTAGACCACCACTTCCAAGTACATTGGTCTGTTCAAGATCCACCATGCACCCGTCACTTATCATCTGTACAGTGCTCCCTTATAATCATGCATGAAAACACCACAGCATAGCACACAGCGTGAGCAATGAGTAATTCTTTCTCTGCATTTAACCTCATTCTCCAAGTGAAGCAGTGGGGTGCCTGTGGAGGGCACCAAGAGTACCTCAGTGGTGCCACTAGCAGTCCTAGGATGAAAGCCCACAACCTGCTTATCACAGGGGCATGTCCCTAACCACTAAGCCACCTGCTTCACCACATTCCATGTCTCCCTCCCTTCCCTCTTTTTTTAAATTTTTTTTTTAACTTTTTTTCCCCTTCTCTCCTAATCCCATTCCCTCTTAGGTGCATTCCCATTGTGAGAGACGGAATGTAAAAAAAATCACATTGTATTATTTGTATAAAGATATTTGTATTGCAGCAGTGCAATACAAATAAATTCTTTACAATTTTTTTTCCCATTCTGCTGTTCAAATACTTATGTGCAGCAGTGCAATACAAAAAAACCTTATACAAATAATACAATGTGATTTTTTTTACATTCCGTCTCTCACAGTGGGAATGCACCTACAATGTGAATTTCAGGCCTCTCCATGATTTCTAAGTGGGAGAACTTGCAAAATCGCAGAGTGTTCAAATCCTTATGTTCCTCACTGTACAAGGTGCTGGACCTCCTATACTCTCATCGTCAAGGTGGTCAACCGGAGTACCTTATGGACTGGGAGGGTTACGGTCCAGAGGATGCAGGGATCAGTCATTACAAGCCTCCCATAGAAAGAGGGGTTCTGTCAGTTCCTGGCAAAATTCCATACCAAGCTTCATTTGTTGTTGGACCTGTTTTTTGCTAACCCTTGCATTGTCCTCCATTTTGTTTTTGGAGTCTCTGGCTGATGATTTGGATTATGTTTTTTTTTGTCTCATGTATTTTGACCTCGTTGCTACAGTTACATATTTTGCAAGTTTTTAAAAATTATTTGTTGCCTTGCTGATGTTTTTTTGGCATTCAGACTCTGCCTTCAATTGTTTCTAATTGTCCCTGTAGAAATGACACTATTTTATGCGCACAAGAACACTTCGAGAAGTAAAATTCACACTGGAATTTTGCATCACTAATGAAGGTTATATTTCATTCCATATTTATATAGTTCTTGCCAGTGATTACTTACACATAGAATCCACCCTCATTAGCCTCAGTTAGAGAGGCCTAGAGGGACAGACCTTAATTAAGTACTGAAAGAAATTCTAAATTTCAGTTATTTAAATTATGCCTGTCTAGAGAAGTGATGAGTGTTCAGACAATATGTAAAAATGTCCCCCTTGAGAACAATGTCAATTTATTTTATGGCTAGACTATAATTGAGCAGTTTCCCGGAAAGGTATTAAGGCTAGTCCTGGGCTTCACAATATAAATGTTGAAACAGAAATATTGTCCGGGACCTTTTATTGTCTTAATCCCTGTCTGAGAAACCAGTGTTATGAGTTTAGCATAGTACAGGATGATGACACTCTAAACCTGCTCACAACAAAGTCTTACAGATTTTTTCCCATTTTTAGGATTTGTGCTATCAGAATGTTATTTCTTAAAATAAAAAAGACTCTAGTAATGGTTTATTAAACTGCAATGGAATCACAAAGACAATCATAGGCAAATGACTTTAAGGAGCTCATATCCTGCATTTATTAGTTTATGTTATTATTTTATGTGTGGATTTATATACCTATTGATTTTTCATTTTTATTTTCCGTTCCTTGAAGCTCTCTCGGACTTTTCTATATTGTGCCATTCATAAAGTAGTCTGGGCTAAAACTTATCCTTCAGCATCAATAGGTGGGTCTAAACTGCTGCAGACTGAACAGGCAGTTAATTCAGACTGAACAGGCAGTTGTCATGTTGAGTTGCATGACATCACAGTATGGACTGGGGGGTAATGGGTAGGTTTTGAAACCTTAATCTTTACATATGTAACCTCACTCTATTAGATAGTTTTATAAATTTGTTCATTTTAGTTTGTTTCTGTGGAAGTTGGGAGTGAAAAGTTAGAAGGTGGGTGTCATGTAGTCACTGCTCAGAAATTGTCTGGTTCGGCTGAAATCCAGGGATGACATTTTCTGAAGTTTCAAATAACGAGCTTGATTGGTTCACTTTCACAAAAGTCACAGAAATGCCAGTTGCAAGCGTCACTTTACTGATGAGACGTTGATCAGATGTCTGAGCTAAACTTGATCTAACTTACTGAAACTCCCTTTAGACACTGTGAAGAGAAAAGATATGGGTTGATGACCTGCTTTTAAATTCTTTTAGGGCACACTCCGCCTCCCCAGAGCAGGCTCCATTCGCTCCCTGATGGAATGCTTGCATTGGGCATTTCTGGTGGTATTAACACCTGTCGCATTGCACGCATACCTACAATTTATTTGTTCAGAAAAGGGATAAAGGCTGCTTGAATTAATCATTCGTCAATATCAAAGTTAAATAAACTCTTCTTTCATGAACTTTTATAAAGGTTATTTGCAGTGTTTATGGTTTCTGTTATGTTTTTGAAACAGTTCTAAATGTTTCAAAGACATAATAGTGGGGTGCAAAGGCAAAGTGGCCTTTTATATTCAGATGTGACCACACCACAGCACAGCACACAGTGTGAACAATGTGAAATGTTTTCTCTGCATTTAACCCATTTACCAAGTAAAGCAGTAGTCAGCTACCACCGAGGGGCGTCCGGAGAGCAGTGTGTGCGGATGGTACCTTGCTCAAGGGAACCTCAGTTGTGCCACTGGCTGTCCTGGGATTTAAACCCACAACCTTTTGATCACAGGAGCAACTCCCTAAGCACTAGGCCACCAGTTGAAAAGGCTCATTCCAGAAGACAGAATTTGCAAACAAATCAGTGTGTAATACAGTTTCCTCACAGATTAGATAAAGCGCCTCACCAGTAGCAAGTTTTGAAAAAATTATTGCTTCTTTAACACCAGCTGAAAATAAAAGCAAGTACAGACTTCCATTATCCACTTCAGTAACTTCATCATTTGCTCAATTATTTTGCATTGTTTTCCATTTAATACGTTGTGATTTTCATCAGTTGTTCTCAACCTTTTCAACATTAAGGCCCACCTATCAACATTAAGGCCCACATTAGATCATATTAAATAACCAATTGCGGACCAATGGCCTGTCTTGATTTTAGAGTCGTGGCCCAATCAAAAGCCTTCATGGCCCACCAGTGATCCGCAACCCAGTGATTGAGAAACACAGATTTTCATGAACTGGCATCCACATCCAAGACTTTTTCAGTGACCTAGAAAACAATGGAAACTGGTTGTTGTACATATGTCAGTTGCATCAGTTTTTAACAGTTGCTTAGTGATATTTTTTCACAAAGGTAAGCATGAGAGCACAGGAATGTTTTCATTTAAAATACACAGATATTTTGGGAAATGTAAACATTTTAAATGAAAGTAAAGTTGTGAAAACTATGAATGAGATGCACTATTTTTAGGACACATATTTTTGTGTGTGAGAGCAGGAGAAAACAGAGAGAGAGAGAGAGAGAGAGCGAGCAAGAATAAGAATGCTTTTGTGCCCACTATGACATTTGAGATGCACTGATTGCATAAAGTTGACCTTATAACAATCATCCACATTCTACAGTGTTATCCAGTCTAACGATGTGAGCCACATGCAGTTGGCCATGTTTGTTTGCTTGCTTGTAGTCAAAAACCTGCTCGTTCATTAGTGTGAAGTGCCTGTCGCGCATGCCGTGATAGGCTGACATTGGAAACACGAGCTGTCTCACTAGAGCCCCATAATGACCTGCTCTGCTGATGGCTAACCACCCACTCAGACACACACGAGGCATATAGCAATGTGTGTGTGTGTGTGTCTGTGCCTATGTTGTATCAGTGGGAGGAGGGGTTTCATGTGTCCTTTAAATTCCTCACTATAACAACTGTCTTTACAAAACCAGTATAGCCCGATACCACAGCTACTGTGTGTGTTGTGAATACAGTGGGTTGGCAGCTTTTCATTAGTTTCTTATACATTTACACCTATATTCTAAAAAGGTCATATTCTACCAATATTTGTGTGAAAGATCCAAAACATCCACAGCTGTGGTCTTTGTTTAAATCTAATTTTAAATACACCCTATGAAGAATAAAGGTTTCAGATGGTAATGCTTATTTAAACTTATTTTTGTAATTTAATGTGTTTCCAATGTATATATCCAATGCAGAAATATGAACAAATGTGTATCTGTAAACATAAAAAGCTACTACAAACAAATCATTTCAGCTCAACAGTGAGAGGTTTATAGTAAGAAGCAATTTTTTTTTTTTGCATTGTTGCCTTTTCAAAGTGTGTTCACTTCCCCAAGGTTACATGGGTACATCTTAATGACAATTTCATGAATTGTAATTGTGGGCTGTTCAGTTATTGCCCCATGTTCGGGCTTATTGATTCATTGTTAAAACATTCATCGTCTCCTTTTTCTTGGTCAATGAAATTAAATGCTCCTTTGATATGTCCTGTTATATCCTGCCTTTTATGTTTCCTTCATTAAGGTGTAATGCTGTAGGGCAATACTTGTGCATATTGTGTTCTTGGAAGGCCAAAACAGACTAAGGACTGCAAAAACAGGACAAGATAACAGTGCAGTCAACAGGAGCAATAACAGTACTAGTGTAAGTCAATACAGTATGATACTGTATTGCAGTCATTAAGTGTGCAAAAAATGCACAAGGTATGCAAAGACTGATGTAGATAGCAATAAACAATTCTGCAAAAATAGCAAGTAGCAGCAAAAGGATTAGAAAAATATGTATAGTATATAAATAAATACAGTGTATTTACAGTGTCATTTGGGGATTAAGCTTTATTGTTCATGGCAGAACTGTTTAGTGTGTATGCTGTGTGATTGGGAGAAAGGAAGCAGTTCAGTGTGTGTGTGTGTGTGTGTGTGTGTGTGTGTGTGTGATATGTACAGTTGGTTATTCAGTTCTGATATAGGAGTGTAATGGTCTGGGTTAAGTAACAGTTTCCCATCCTGGCAGCAAAGGCCTGGATGCTGCGAAACCTGTTAGACCGAAGGAAGGAGAAGTGGGTGTGGGAGGGGTGTGCAGGGTCATCCACAATGCTGGTTGCTTTGGTTTAATTATCTGAAAAAGAGGGGAGAGAGACCCTGCACAATTACTTTGAGTTTTCTCACAATTGCATTTGCAAAAATGTCATTTCGTTTAGTTAAATACGTAGAAAAACATCTTTAAAATATTGCACCAGAAAAGGCAATGAAAATATCATGGTATCACAAACTACTGTGTATTAACATAATGACATTAATGCTGCTAAATGAATATGACTGTATCAGACCTGACCTTTGTTTTTAGGAGGAACAAGCAACCTAGCCTGATTTTGGATTTGGTCACTCGGCAACTAGTTACACTTTTAGAGCTTCTGCACAACTGACAGGTATTCACTGGCAGGTAAGGTCCAAGGCTGGAGACACTACTAATTTTATTTTGGATATCAAGTGATTCATACACAGTGTTGTCCATCAAGCTGCACATGACCTGTTACTGATCTTGCCAAGAGTGATCTACTTCCCTGATGATAATATCCAGGTAATGGTTTTTCGACTGGCCTGGCATGATTTTTTCAGAAATGCACAGGGGGGCTGTTAATGGATTGGAATTAAAGCTGCAGCTGGTGCAAATATTTACATCTTCAACAAAAGTAAAGTTGTATTCCTTCATCAGTCATCAAGGACATTTTGTTGGTTACCCTGGTAGGGTGCATTACTCTCTTACGCCTGAGACATATTTCCACTATAGCCTTGTATCGTAGTTGATAGGAGCACTCATGCTGTGAGAAATGTTTTGCCCGGCAAAAGGTATATTAGAGCAAATGGGGGTCTTCAGATGTGCATTCAGAATGATAAAGACTCACTTCAGTTTACTTCACAGATATTTGAAGTGTATCTTAGCTTTAAAGCATCAGATAAGTACAACACGATAAATGTAAAAGGAATCGAATGTTGTAGAAAAGAATAACCCCTTTAAAATATTCACATATTGTTGCTTTGCAGCCTGAAACAGTCAAATTTGATGGTGACTGTTGGTAAACTGCAATATTCAAGTCATTTCACAGATTTGAATAAGTCTGGCCTATGTGTAGGCCATGCAAAGACATTCACCTTTTTCTCCTTTAGCCACAGTGTGGCCAGTTTTGCTATGTGGCCTGTGTCATGTTGGAAAGTGAACCTCATTGTCAACTTTTTGGCAGAGGGCAGCAGGTTTCCACAAGATTTTAGAAGAATTTTGCCACATCCATTTCTCCTTCTGCCCTGAATAAATGCCCCAGTCCGTGCTGTAGAGGAACACCTCCACGACATGATGCTACCACATCCATGCTTTGATTTTAAGTGTGGTGTTTCTTTGGACAGTGAGCCATATTGGCATTGTGCAAATTGTACCTTCTGGCATCCAAATAGTTATGTTTAGCTACATCTGACGAGAACACTTGGCCTCAAAATCTTCTTTGCAGTTAAATTGAGACATATGGCCGTTCTTCTTGCTTTTTCCTTGTAACCCTCATACAAGCCACATGGAGCAACCCCCATACAAGCCAAATGATATTGTTATCACGTGCACACATTCTTTGTCAAAAATTCCTGTGATTGCTTCAGTGCTCCAGGAATAGCTGATCAAACTCTTCAGAATTATTACAGTTGGTCAGAGGTGGCAGCCAATTAGCTTGCTGTGCAATGGAGATGATCATTAGTTGCACCAAAGACAAAATGATGTTGCGCTCAGTCACAGAGTAGACTTTTACACCAAAACTTCACTCACATGCATATCAGATCAGCTGGTACATGTGTAGGTGCTGCCGGTATTATTCTCATTAAGAAATGGGTCTCGTAACATTATTTGCACATGAAAATTATTGTGATTTTAGTTGATATTAAAATACAATTGTTTAATAGACTTATCACACATATTTATATAATTAATATTTTAATTTAAATTAATTATACTGACTTAACATGCTCTGAAGGTTAAGAGTTGGCTTCATGTCTTTGTGATAACAAAGGATTCAGGGTTCACTAAAACACCCCATGATTACCATTGGCTGTTACAGCAGAGGGCTGGAATGCATGCTGTGATATGCCCTCAACAACATGGAGTATTTGCCTCAAATGATTGTAAATCTAAATGTTAAATATTAAAAATGTATCTTGCACTCTAAATGTGAATCTCCACAGGCTTGGTGACCCCTTTCGCCCCCTGGAAAACCGTTATTAGCTGAAAACCACTCACCTCTGACAAAGGTAATGGGTCACCTGGGCGAGGTGAACAGTTTTTGGGTCGTTGGAAAGAGTGCGAGATATAAATAAATCATTCTCAAGTCTTTGAGGGCAAGCCTAAAGTCAAGTCACAAGTCTTTCTTTGTGCGACTTAAGTGCAACTCGAGCCCGAGTCTCAGACTCGAGTCCCCATGCATTTTGTTAGTGGAAATTTAGTCTTGTCGTATGGAGCCTAAGTGCAAAACAAAGGTTACTGGCATCTAGTCTCTCTTTGTGACCCATGGTAGTGCTACAATCTGAGAGTGAAGAACAATAGCTTGCAGAGACTTTTAAAAAGTTCACTTGCTGAGAGGTGTGACTATATATGTGGTGTCTGATTACTGTAACTTTTCCTACACAGTCACAGGAGAGGACAGCCACTGCCTATCTGTGGAGTTGTGGTACTCAGACATTTGTCTATGACTGCCAGACTGTGCTCAAGTTAAAAAATAAACAAAAAAATCACCCAAAGGATGGACTGCTGCAAAAGCCCCATTACATCAGCTTACAATAAGGACCAGGCTCCCACAAGCGGTGTGCAAGCAAGCTGGAGACGATGTTAGGCTAAAAGCTGACACTTGCTGGCTAGTACATCCTGCTCGTCTATGTTTGCTCCCTGGACAATAATGTAGACTACACCTGACTCCAGTGAAATACCCAGCATGAGTTTAAAGATTGTTGTGTTTTTGTTTTCATGGAGATATTGGCGCGGCAACAGTGCTCCAGAGATAGCTACCCAGATTAGCAATGTAATATTAATGTGCCAATGTTCCATTCTGACTGGAACAATTTGCAGCGGAGACTTTGTGCTTACACTGACTGATTTGTGAATGCTGTGATTGTCTCTAGTTACTGCTGCTGGAGTTTGTGACTGAAATGTACACCATTTTATTTACCGCAGGATTTCACCACCATGCACACTGTTGCAGTGAACATGCCACTCAGTCACAATGTAAATCCTCCAAACATTTACAATTATGGCATTTGGCTGACGCTCTTATCCAAAGCGACATACATCAGTGCTGAAGACCACAACTGTTTCTTACCCGAAAAAAAAGCTTAAATCTGAGTCAACTACTTAACCAAGATACTGCAGTCAGAGCATCTATACAACTGTCAAATAATAAGTAGCCAAAACACCTAACCCAACAATACATAAGCCAGACAAACTTTAGGAGCCATCAGCTGGCTCCAAAACTCATTCAGATGGACTGCTTATTGTCAATGAAGATTTCAGCCATGCAAATCTCAAGCCAGTTCTGCTTCATTCCTTCAGTGGACATCCTCACCTTGGCTACTGAGACTACATCTCTGTGGTGCTCATCCCATCATACAGACCACTTAACAGCACATTTGAAAGCAGACCAAGATCTGGCCCCAAGAAGCCATCCCTAGTCTACAGGACTCCTTTGAGCACACTGACTGAGATATGTTTAGGTAGGGTGACCAGATTTCAGCTTGTGAAAAAGAGGGGATAGGGTTCTAGTTTTTTGTAAATCGTTTAGGCATTTTGGACTGCAGATATCGAGCGTCATGTGCTGCTTGTAATGAAGGAAACTGATGGCAGTGATTGGTGCTACTTGCAGTGCTGATCAATGAATTCTGTTTGAGGTTAAGATGAACAACCAATGACGACAGGCTGGGAATGTGCATGGAGACATCCCAGGAATATTCTGAGCCCAAAACTGCTACCTCGCTCAACACCACCACCCCACTACACCCTCTCAGATCCACTAGCATGTGGAAGTGAAAGTGAATAGGCGTATAGGATAGTAACTAGTTTATGAAAGATGCCCATGATGTGACAAGCTCAAAATCCCAGGCAATACTAAAATTTCCGAGTCTCAAAACGAGGACATGTCAGAGGAAAAGAGGATGTCTGGTCACCTGAGTTTAGGGAGGCAGTACCTTTGGTGGCTCTAACAACTTGGATGAGTACACAGTGTTTGTGAATGGCTATATGAGCACCAATAATGCTGTCTCCAAGATCATCCGCATACACCTCAGCCAGAAGCCATGGATAACTGCATTAGTTAAACTGTTGAGAACACAAGACACCAGCTTCAAATCAAGAGGCACTGCAGTCTGGAGAACAGCCAGGAAACTGTCCCAGCCCATCAGAGCATTTACATTGCACTGCCATAGTGGCACTATGGCAGGCCATCCAGGCCATCATCAAATACAGGACATCTTCACCTGCCTGTGATTGTGAGGCCTCTCTTCAAGAGGCACAAAGTCATTTATACGTATGACTTGAATAACAAAATGATATGCCCGCGAGAAAGATCACCCAACACCCCAGTCTAATCTGACTATGACTGTGAGGAAAACTCTGGTTAGAGTCAACCCACGGAAGGCTGCTAGACCTGACAATATCACTGGTCATGTGCTCAGAGGATTTGCAGACCAGCTGGCAGATGTTCTTAAGGACACATTCAATATCTCTCTGGGCATCACCGATATTCCAGTGAGTTTCAAAGCCACCACCATCATCCCCTTGCTAAAAAAAGTCATCAGTGTCCTGCCTCAATGACTATTAGCCCATCATATTCAATACCAGCACCATCTCCAAGAAGTCCCATCAGCATCTTCCTCCAGCGACTGAAGAAAATGCACCTCACCCACAATTTTCACCACATTCTACAGAGGGACTAGAGAACAGAGACAATTCTCTGCAGTTATTTCATGGCTTAGAATGGTAATTGCTCTGTTTTGGGTTGCAAGACCCTACAGAGGATATCGAGGACAGCTGAGAGGATCTTAGGGGTCTCCCTCCCCTCTGCCACAAACATTTACACCACATGCTGCATCCACAAAGCCACCAGCCACCAGCCATCAGCAGTTTCAACCTGGCAAAAGCTTCCATAGCATACAGGCCTCCACTGCCATAATGGTCATCAGAACTGAAACAAATTATACCCACTCAGAAACAACTCTAACCCACCCTACACATACAACTTACACACTGTAAATCCCTCTCTATTTTTTATTTACTGCACACTCTCTGTACTATAGTGTGCTGCCATTATATTTGCACAATTATTTAGTGCTGTCTACCTCCCTACATTTGTACACTTAACAACCCTGAATAATACTGTATTAATTCAAACTAGCACTGTAGCTGTTGATGGCACTTAATATTTTATTGTCTGGTTGTTTTGTTGCTCTTGTGTTTGTGTGTTGTGTTGCACTATGGTCCTGGAGAAACACTGATTTGTTTTACTGTGTACTGCATAATTTTTTTTCTGTTTTTTTTTTCTTAACTGTTTTTTTCTTGTAATGATACAGTTGAAAAAAATAGTTTTGTGTGTGCCTTATTTTCAGGCTGCAAAGCAACAAAAAATGTGCATATTTTGAAAGGGTTATTATTTTGTTTTCCCACTGTAATTACTACAATTAATTAGAGACCAACCAAAAAAATGAATAAACATCATATGTCTATATGTCTACAAAACTAACTATATGTCTCCACAGAAATCATTGTTAATAAAAGGATCTGCTCTGGTCTCTCATATGGATATGATGAGTAGGTCTCTCACTCTCGCAACATGTCAATTATAAGGCATCATGTTTATATATATACAGTGGTGTGAAAAACTATTTGCCCCTTCCTGATTTCTTATTCTTTTGCATGTTTGTCACACTTAAATGTTTCTGCTCATCAAAAACCGTTAACTATTA
>JBBPDB010000032.1:18880476-18904129 GCA_037974465.1 Brachypetersius altus | reverse complement strand
GGAGACTGTCCCCTGTAGGTAGGGAATGGAAGTCGCTTTGGATAAAAGCGTCTGATAAATGCCGTAAATGTAAATAAACTATAAACAAAAAAAGACCACAGTTTGAGCGGAGTGGTCAGGGAGGCATCTGGACATGGCCATGCCATCTCGGAAGGGGTAAGACACCGTTGCTCAGTCATTTAGTCACCAGCCCAACACTACTCATCACAGCTGGAACCATGAGTGCTCCGGTCTGGAAAGGTTTCTCAGATGAAAACAACATGAACAACTTCACGTGCGCACCAAAGCTAAGATATCAGTCAAAGCCTTTTTAAAGGGCTGCTGGTGGTTAAGGAGTTGGCCCTGTGACTGGAAGGTTGTGAGGTACACTTGAGCAAAGCACTGTCCCCAGAAACATTGCTCCCTGAGCAAAAGAATGTAGTGCTGTTCACACTGTGTGCTGTAGTATGGTCACTTCAAAATATAACACCTAGATTACACAGTAGTGCATAAAAGGTTGTAGAGAAAAGCTTTTGGCTAACTGCCATGTAGAGCTCTGGGAGGAGGCAAAAACGAACACCCCGGTTTTCTGGGGATTTAACAGTAAGTTATTGGCTAAAAGCCATTGATTAACTGCATCGAAGCAGTTGAGAAAGGAAGATGTGATGGTATTGGGATTTAAAAGATCAATAAATCTGGATGTCATCAGGTGGTAAGAGATATTATTTGTAACTTATAGAACTTATAACTTTGGATTTATAACTTAGGCCAGATGAATATACAGAATCAGAATGAGAAAACTTCATTGATCCTAGAGGAAACTGCTTAAGGCAGGTAACCAAAACATACTCTGGAGATCCACAAATCAGCAAAGCAGTGACTGAGAAAAACACAGCGACACACATTGAAAAATGCCTATCAGCCAAATGCAAAAACCAGACCATAGCTGTGCCAAAGATCTTAACTAAGAAATTTTATGTATTCATGAGAATCTTGTGATCAGTTGTATGAATGGCTGAGCTACGATCAAGCTAAATTAAAACAGAGCATTCCAGTAAAATTAGATGCTGGTTCTGTAATCACCATTCTTTCACTCAAGTTTGTTGGCAGTGAAGGGAATGGGTTAAAAAGTATTATTTGTCATTAGATTTTTGTAACAATGTTGTCCTTTGATGTGTATATCAATTGTCTATAGGCTGAATTTGAAAAAATGTGCAATGATTTTTTATTAAATTCAGTAACTTTTTAAAACTGACACAACACCAGATGCAAATGTTCTATTTCAATTTTGTTTCTTCAAACTCTGTTTGTTTATTACATAACAGCACAGTTGTCAACTTTGAAAGAATTTGAATTTGAAAGAATGTGAAATAATTAATTTGAAATTAAGTCACTTTTTAAAACTTTTTTATTACATGATATCAGAATTTTTAACTCTGACATGATTCAGGCCATTTTTGTGTCATACACCCAGCTCTCCAGACAGTGGACACTCATGTCTCTCTTGTGATTCTTATCACAAGAATTATTTATACCGTATACTTTGCACACTATATATACTTTATTATACTTTATTATGGACATATGTATGACATACAGGTTAATTAGCTCAGCTTGTTCAGCGTTCATACATGGAATTGATTGCCTAGGTAACATTTTAAACACACTTTTGGTTATATACTGTATAATTTTTTTTGTTCTTTTTTGGGCTATATGGTTTTGTTGACTGCTTATTGTCTGTGGTTTGTTTCATAATGGTCAGATATTAAACAACAAAAAATGTTATATTTTGTGATTTATGGGTATATATGCTAGAATTGTGGCGATTCCAAAATTTAAGCCATAATTACTCATTTACTAGTGGTACATTATTAAAGACACTTTTGTCCCATAAGTCCAGCTCATCAGACAGTGGACACTCACGTCTCTCTTGTGTTTTAAACTTTATTCAAACTGTTTATTTATTACATTACATGTAATAAATAAAACTGAAGTCACAATTATAAACTTTGGCATTATACAGGCAATTTTGCCCTCAGCTCGCCAGACAGTGGATGCTCACGCCGCTCTTGTGTTTTTTAAACTTAAGAACTATTTATATCCGTCCCTTAATTAAAAAAAGAAAAAGGGATTGAAGAAGAGTGAAAATCTCCCCGCGCGAGATCCCGCAGTCTGGCCGCTCGTGTCAGTGACATCACTCTGAACCTCTCCCCTGCCGTTGGGCTCGCGCTCGGAGCAGGAGCGCAGTTAATCACCTCGAGACGGCACAACGACAAGATGGCGGAGTGAGTGGGTTGCGCTTCGGGAAGAAAGAGGCGACTTTGTTATATTTCTTTAATATCGCAACCAAGACGGATAATTTGTTTGTGTATGTTTAAAACATCGAACGATAACTCTCACCAGAAGGTAAAACCGCCCCTCTGTGTGAGGTGGTTTAGAGAAAGCGTCGAACACAGATTCTGTGTCCTTTCTCTGAGAGAGGCTAACTAGCTGGCTAGCAAGTTTCTGCTGTGCTAGTCGCTAAGTTAGCGTTACTGGAAGATCAGAAGTTAATCCTGTGGATTCGGGGGACATAATTGTGTCGCCAAGACACCTGGGCACAAAAACCCACCACATTCAACACAGATGACATTCATTATCACAATTTTGTCTTCGTGAGTAGTCGTAGCCGACACCATTTTTGCTAGCTAGCGTTGTTCCAACCGAACAGATTTTTTGAAAAATATAGAAAGAATCGTATGCCAAAGTGTGGGTTGCTGGTAGCAGGTTAAAGGGACACGTTTCTTTATTTGCAACGTCATTTTACACCGATCACTCCGAGTGTTGGTAAAAAAAGACGAGAGGTATGGCTAGTAGCAGTGGGTCTAAGGCCGAATTCATAGTCGGTGGGAAATACAAGCTTGTCCGAAAAATTGGATCTGGATCCTTTGGCGACATTTACTTGGCAATCAACATCACAAACGGAGAGGTAAGTGTGATTAAATATATATTCATAAACTTGATGCATACTACTTATTTGTACCGTTGATCTTATAATAGCAACTAGGCCCAGTTCCTTGTAGCTTAGACCTCTTATGGTAGGCCGACGTTTCTTAACTGCTGTACTTTCACGTCTAATGTGGCGGCTTATATTTTCACGTCTCTCTGAAAGTGCTTTGGTTTGTAATATAGCTGGCAGGGGACATAATTCAGTCTTGTCGTCACGTCTGTGTTATACTATGTAAACTGTCAGTATCTGAAGTGTACTGGTGGAACTGAGTTTGGTGTTCTGTATTTAGGAGGTTGCTGTAAAACTCGAGTCACAGAAAGCCAGACACCCACAGCTCCTATATGAAAGCAAGCTGTATAAAATTCTTCAGGGAGGAGTCGGGATTCCACACATCAGGTAAGCTTACAGTCTGTTTTAACACCAAAGAGGAAAGAAGTTTTCTATGGCATGTTAAACTCCTTTCAGGGCGAGTTGCAAATGGCCGCTTCTCTTTTGTTGTGTTTGTTCAACATGTCCTCCCTTTCGGTTAGAAAATGGCGGCTGGATCATGTCGAAAACAAGTTTCCGGATCTAGTGTAAACGCCTATCAAGGTGACAGGGATTAATACTTTTGTGCACTAGAAATACTTTTAGATTTCATATATCTTTATTAGACTTATGTATGACACAAGATTGTTTTTATTATCTCCGCTTGTACAGCGTTCATGCATGGGATTGACTGACAGTGTCATCCTTTTTTTTTTTTTACATTGTTTTTATGCACATTTACGTTTGTAGTTTTCTGTTTTTTCTTCTATACGGCTTTGTTGACTGCTTGAAACACTAAAACTGGACAATTTTCTGATGTTCTTTTCAGAATGGTCTGATATTAAGCAACATAAATTATTTGACGTTTGTGCTAAAGTTGTTGACGATTCCATATTTTAAGCCATAATTATAATTTGAGTGGTTCGTTTTTCAAGCCATTTCTGTCTTAAAAGCCCAGATCCCAAAGCAGTGATGCCTCACTTGTGTTTTTTAAACTTCAACTCTATTTACACCTGTACATATATAAAAAATTTAAAGGACCAAAAGAAGAATTCTACTGGAAAAGTCTAGAAATACTTTCTCAGACAATATATCTTCATATTGCTCTTTAAAGATGCATGTATGATGAGCTTTTTATTATTGGCTTAGCTTGTTCAATGTTCATACATGGAATTGAATGGGTAACAGTACATTTTTGTTTGAATGTTTTTTTGCCTTTTTTGTAGTCTGCTTAAAATACTAAAACAGGCAAATGCACACTGAACACAAAGTGTCTGGAAATGATCAGTTATTACATATAATGTAATTTTTCTTCGAGAAGCTTTTTTAAATGAGTAACAAATTGAACTACGTTGAGGGTTTATTTTTGACCAAATAATTATTTCATTATTATTAGTTCATTGTGCAAGTTTGGTGGAGGGGTATGGGAGGTTGCTTTCAGGGCTTAAGTATTTTGGGATAGTGTAAGATTTTGACATTTAAACAGATTCAATTGTTCTCTCAACCCAAAACAGGTTACAGCCTGTTTTTGGAACAAAAGACCATAATGTTCACGTTTTCTACCTGAAAGTGTTTCATATGGAGCCAGACTGAAATGTATGTGCTCCAGACGTTTTTGTGCTTACTCACTGGTAGTCTAGTGTATGGTTACTTTTCCTGATGGTGAGCTTTAAGGCTGTTTTATACATTTGATCTGGTTAGTTTTGGTTTCACATTTCAATTTTGTGAACATATGCCTAAGTCCTGTCATCTGCCTAGGTTTGTACAACATATTGTTTGAGGTTATTGCAATACTGGTCTCTGCAGTACAGATATTGCAGACAGCTTCAGGATGCAAATGATAATCTAATCAACTACAGGGGATCCTCGACATCTTTGTCATGAGTATTTTTGAGCTGAGTCCTTATAACAGGTTGTTTTTGCTTACTGTGCTTTTAAGATGCACATGTAAAATATGTCCTTTCTAACCAGTTTCTCTGAATTGCAATTTAATTGTAGAACTTAAGACCTTTATCTTCAGCATGGGTCGGGTTAAATGTCTGTAGGGTGAAATAAGACCCCCCCCCCCAACAAAAACTGAATTAAACTCGCCTGTTTTTGCAGCTATGGTTCCATAATGGGCATTCTGAAAAAATATTTACATCCTTCACTGCTTTATTTTCAGAAAAGTGATTCAGGCCCTTTAATGCGTAATTGCGTTAAGTATCAGTATAACCGCGGCAGTTGTATTTTGTCCATTTCGTGCAACCCCTAGTTTTAATGGAGCGTGTTTATTTTGTTGACACTATGCTAGTATTAATACAACGCTGAAAATTAACATCTTTTATGCATTTTTTTCAAGTTGACCAAGCGTTTTTACACTGCAAAATAATTTAACCATTATTCAGTTTGGTCTGAGTTGTGGTCTTTCTGCCTGGCTCATGGTCAGAGGCACCTCTTAGGCATGCTATTTTGGTTTGGACCCAACTGAAAAGTCCAAATGTTCAGACCAAACATGGTAAGTGTGAAAGCACCCCCCTAGTCATTCCAGAGTGGTATAAGTGAGTGTTACTGTATTTTAGAAACTAAGGTGATTTGAAATATAGGTATAAGTTCTGTGACTTACTACACAAAGTTTGTAATATAAAATTACTTTGAGTTAATTGTAAGAAATTCCAGTTTGTCGCTCAGATTTCTGAATGACATTACTATACAGAAGCATTCTTTAACTGCATCTGTACAGAAACACCAACCTTTTTGATGGGTGTAATACGTATACATGTGACTTGTTTTGCTTTCATCATTTAAAAATCCTACGCGAACAAAAAAGGTAAACATTCTGGAGTACCCTTTTTTCCCCAACAGATTGATCCTATGGCAAATATTTCAGTCCTCATTCTGTTGCTGAAACATAGTCATTTGCTTCCATATAGGCAGTTTTGGTGTTGACATAACTTTCAATATGAACTGTGAAAGTATTTAAATGAATGGTAATGTCAGGTGATAAGTAATGATAAATGTAATTTCGTGTCTCTGATTAGATGGGCTGAAGGGCCTTAATTATTTCCTGGTGGATTGACACCTTCTCTTTTGTACTGCAAATGTTTCATTATTGGGGTGAAAAATGAACCACTTTGCATTGTGCAGGACCCAGTAGATTCTTTTTAGCGCAAACGTGATGTTCTGAAGGAGGCAGAGCGGTTGGGTGATAACTCGTCAACACTTACCAAGCCATTTATGGTTAAGGACTGCTGAAAACAGGTTGGGGGGAGCACAGGTTGCCACATTCACAGGCCGGTAATTTGTAATTACAGCGAATGCTTTTTAAAAAAAATTTAAATAACAGCCCTGAGCTTTATTGTCAAAGTCTGAGTTAGCTGTGCCTTTAGCTAAGCAAGATTGATTTGTTACTTGACCACTGATTTCGAAATTAAACAATTAATACTCTGCCAAAATTCTGAATACATGCACATTACATTGGATGTTAACGGATGTCATGATGTTGGGGCAGTGCTGATATTTCAAAGACTGTATGAAGAGAATAATAGCCAGATTCCAGCTGTGATAAAATAATCTTGGAATAATTTCTTGCGCAATCACACTAATGAATGATGTAGGCACTTTCTAATAAACAATGATGTTTCAAAAAAGTTAACCACTCATTATCCTTTGGACACGAAACTTGACTGCATTCTTTTTTGCACTGAGCACTTTTACAGCTGGTAGACAACGTTCATTTTGCAATAAGCAAGTGGCTTCAGTATTTGGATTTGACCTTACTAGATAAATAGCTATTTTTTTTATTCCTGACCAGTTTTGCAGTGTGACAAAATGTAGATGTACTGTTTCAAAGTCACCCAGATCCGTACATTTGTGTAAGAAAAGTTCCCATACTGGAGCGTTGGGTCTTGTACTGATATGCACCCTTGGGTTGCTGTTTATATTGATGAGTACTGTGTTAGCAGCTCAGCCTTACCAAAACTTGACAAGCATAGTTTATGAATCCCCCTACGATGTATTGGTGATTGGGAGGTCCCTACTGGTTGAAGTTAGGTTAAGAATTTTTATATAAAATAATGCAGATGTAGATAAATATGAACTGTGCATTTGCAAAATGAAGGAACTGTGCAAAAAATCACAGTGTGAGGCAGGTTAGCTGCTAAGGAGTCTGCTGGCAGTGGGAGAAGGAGTTGTTTAGCCAGGAGGTTCTAGATTTCACACTTCTGAACCTTTTAAGCCATCACATGTCGGCAGTAGCAGACTGTTATAATTTAATGATTTAAAAGTACTCAACACTTACTTTCATTCCGTTTTGTACGTGTTTTCATGGTTCATCTATTGTTCTAGCTTCTAGTTGACAATATATTTGTTCTTCCATTTTGGGCTACACAGCATGTTCACATTCTTCCTAGGGCTGTTTTTCTTTCATTATGCTAGTAGTACAGTAAACCCCCATTTAATCGCAGTTTAGCAGTCATGTCTTCAGTCTCTCGCTGATTTTTATTTATTTTTTTCTCTGAGAACCGAACTAATTGTTTACAGAAACCCCCCTTGCTTTTGTGGGCCTAAAAACTGCCAATGAACATCTAGTAAAACTAATGCAGTCCACTGGAAGTTGTTTTAAAGGCAAACCCCCCCCCCTCAAAACACCGTTTTCCACCAGTTTAATCAAGAAATGTGCAGCACTATTGGACTTGTAGCTATGGTGGTGGTTTGCAGCATTGTCTCATATTTGGTTCCATATATGGTGGCCAATGGAAACATTTTACAAGTGTAATGTGAATACTGATGTTAAATTGTGAGAATTTATAGGAGCAGCCCATAAATATATATATAATATATTGGTTGCTGCTATGTCTTGGTTGTTTTTGAACCGTTTGTTCTCGCAAAGAGAACTCTTGTTTGTTGGATGTTGAGAAGAAAGTCTCATTAGATTGTAAAACATTTCCAATAGGGAGAGAGTAAATTTGGGAGTCTGTTAGTACTCAATATATAATAAGGTAATTTAAAAGTTCGAGTTGTGATGTTCTTTCCTCGTCTGTGACTCTGCTTGCACAGCAAGAAGAGCTTATATAACTGTGACACACATCTCATGAACAAAAATTCATCACTAAAATTTAGGCCACAGATGTTTTTTCTCTCTCCACCACTTCTCTGACCTCTTTCCTTGTAAGACAGTACAGTACCTTGAGAGTACTGCATTCTTGGCTGTGAGATTCATAGTAGGGCTGCACGATATTAAGAAAATATGTGATAATGTTGAGAGTTGTGATGGCGATATCACATGCGATAAGTGAGTAAAAACTTAGCCTTTATAGTGTTTTTCTGCTTTGGATTTGCTGGTAGCAGATGCTGACTAGTTTATGCAGACAAAATGAAATGCAATACTTCCATTCCAACATGTTTTTTTTAAATAATTTTTTTATTTTTAAATAAATGTAAACTTTTAAATTATAGAAAGATCGTAGCCAGAAGAAATGGCAAAAGGACCAATCTATAACAGGAGCACCCTAGATGAAGAAACTGCCCAGTGATTAAATTTTTTTTTTTGCCCTTTTCTCTGTGGCACTGGGTGAGGTTTTGGAAAAACACCATTTATCGCAGTTCAGTCAATCTTTCGCGATATGTATATTGCGCATGTTGATATCACGATGGCGGTAAATTTGTGCAGCCCTAGTTCATAGTGTATGCAAAATGTTTTGAGAAGCCCAAGCTCGTCAGCGGGTGCCTTTTGTAATGTTGTGTGTTATCTTTAATGACAGGGTTTGTGATATTTGGCCTCTCTAGCTTTAAGATTCTAAGGTTAATTTGTGGAACTCGTTTCAGGAGTTCCCTTTCTTCTGCACACTTGACCGTTACAGTAAGACAGCTTTCAGTTGCTCTGAAGGTCTAGCCATCGTTGGGGAGAGCTATATTGGGTGTCTGTCATTGCAAGTTGTATTTCTGTCAGTGACAGTATCTGCACATTCATATTAAAGTCAAACTTAACAGTCACAATATATAAAATCCTTGGGTAAGGAAATACTTTGTGTAAGGTCCTCTTTGACTGTACACAAATGGGGCTAGCTTGACATTGGGACATGCAATAAAAAACATGGTTTGTTAAAGCATTTCTGCATTAGGTAAAATGAGTAGCAACATTTGTAGCTTTTTTTTTCCTTCCTTTTTTTAATTTGGGGACTTCAGCATTGAATGGCCACATGGGATTATTGGGTGCACTTACCCCTTTTCCCCCCTGTGCTTAAAATACCTCCACACAGCTGACGTGATGGCAATTTGTTCTCAAGTTCTTGCTATTGGTCTTGTCACATGGACTGAATCCAAATCACTACATCCTATACAATTGATTTTTTTTTTAAAAGTCACAATTAGTTTGTGTTAGACATAAACACTGAGTGTGCAGTAGTGGACATAGTGCCCCAGGTCCTTTACCATTGTTTTTGTGAAGTTTTTCTGTCCTGTTCTAAAAAAAAAACAAAAAAAAAACAGAGGTACCAGTACTTCACAGCGAGAGGGGGGCCAATACTTCTAACCCAAGAGCTGAGTACCCAACCTGTTGCCCTTTAGCTAGATTTGAATATACAAACTCTCAACTCAAATCACTGAAGCGCACACTGTTTCTCCCTCTCTCTTCACATTGTCTCTTGTGCTCTTTCTCCAGGTTTATTTACAATGACCAAATAATTGAGCAATTTTTGGACATTGTCCAAGGAATGGGGTTTACCAAAATTTAGCATGGAGAGGGAGAGAGACAAAAGCACCCAAACATTGAGTTTATGGCCAAAGAGTGTGGCGGAACAATGCAAACAAAGTAGAACAGAAACTCTTAGGCGTGTAACAGTGCAATTGATTCTTGCTGCAATTGGCACGGTACAGTTACTCCTTAAAGTTTATGTAGTTGTTTGGTAACACGATGGTGCAATTTTTCCTCCTGCAAGCATTGTTGTGATTGTTGCATTCTTGGAATATACCGATGTTGCTTCGTTTCTTTTCAGTCATGTATGCAAAATTTTTTATAGCGAACTATGTTCTCCCTCACCCTCCAGAGACTTCCATTCATTGGACATTGGCCATTGCGATGTCACTCTGCTAGCTGCTTATTGATTGAAATCTGGCTAAAAGTGCCAAAGTTTGGTTACTCTGCTTTTGGGTCAAAAGTATTGGCCCCCCTGTTGCAGTGAGGAATAATTGTTCTGTCTTTTTGACCAGTGTTGACCCACACCTACGAGAACCACCTAGCAACATCATAGCATCCACTACTGTTACCATAGCAACCAACTGACTACACCTTAGCAACCACCTCACAGCCACCTAGTTACAACTACAGTTGCCATAGCACCTATACAGTCATACTTCACATTTTCACAAGGTAATGCAACCTGAACAAAAGCTGTCTTTCTTGACCAGGGATTGCGTGAATTGAGTATTAAGCTCTTAAGTTTTGTTTTACAGGTGGTATGGTCAAGAAAAGGACTATAATGTCCTAGTGATGGATCTCTTGGGTCCCAGTCTAGAGGATCTCTTCAACTTTTGCTCACGCAGATTCACGATGAAAACAGTCCTAATGCTTGCAGATCAGGTAAGGCTGCTTTTCAGAACAAAGTGATACACAGTATGCCCAGTATTATTTCAGTATTGTATGTAGTCTATTAAACTCTTAACTAATCTTATATGATTGACAAAGATTTGGGTAAAGATGTCCTGATGTTTTGCAGCACTAACAGATTCAAATATTCAAGGCATCTATGTGTCAGTGCCACTGACTTTCATTAGTGTTTTCATAGATGTTGCTGCACAATTTTCATTGCATTTTATGTCCTGTCTTGGTTAGTAACACAAGTTTAATTAATGTGACCTTGAACTTCTTTCAACTGACCACTATAATTGCATTTGTTTGACTGCTCTGAGCTACCAGCCCCTAGTTAAATAGCTCTGTGGTTACATTTTGTGTCCTGTTAAGTTCAACCACGTTTTATCAAATGGCAGCTAGCGTAATTCCAGTTTAACCCCCTGCTTATTTACATTGTACCTGCAAATTATCACTTTTCTGGCACTTTTTTTTGCAGATGATCAGCAGAATCGAGTATGTACACACAAAAAATTTCATCCACAGAGACATTAAGCCAGACAACTTTTTAATGGGTATTGGTCGTCACTGTAATAAGGTAAGCTCATGTTTCTTGAGGCACATTTTTATCTGCTGGGTTGTATTACTTTTTGTCTTTATGTTGGTATGCTTAATTTAACTGGTAGAGCCTGTGTTGTCTGTTTTTATATTTGGTTGAATTTGTGTTAATACTAATTCATTCTTAGTTAGAATATATGGAGTATTGGATTTGCTGGGAATTCACAGGACTAAGTACACAAGCACATACCTTGCTTAATGCTTTGTTTCAGTTTGGAGCTTATTTGTTAGTGTTTTAACTGAATCTGACTGGTCCTGCATGATATTTGGAATCGCTTTAAGCTCCTACATTCTGTATAAAAACTGTCCCTCAAGTTGCCTGACTATTTCCTCTTGTTTGTTCATTCATTTATTGTCGGAAAATAATTGTTGTGAGCCCTTGCAGACAGGCAACATTTGGCAAAGTTAAAGCATGATGTGCATTAAACTAAGACCTCATAGTGTAATGTCAGATGGTTATTTAACAGTTTCAGAAAAATGACCTTGTAGTCCTTTTTTGACTGTAATATATAATAGAATGAAAATAATACTAATTTGGTGAATCTTGTTACCATTTTTGACAGTTCTGCCTGGAGTAAATATGTTTATCATTGTGTGTCTGTGTTGATGCCAGCTTTCATTTTTTCATATAGAAGTGTTTTGTTTTGATTTGTTTTTTTGTTTTGCTATAACTTATTGAAAACACTGCACCAGCTCTGCTTATAGATAGGAACAGGCATGTGCCTGGTCTCAGGTAAACAATTGACTGCGATATGCCCCTCTAAAAACTGATTAACTATTGTTTAAAAAATGTTTTATTTCACACGTTACACGATAAGGTAATAGTATAAAGTTTCCACGCATATTAATGTTGGTACTAATCGAACAGATTGTAGATTTTCTTTTCTTATGAAATGTGGTTAGAAACAGAAAATATGGGCATGTCCATTGCCCAGTTTTTTCCATTATTTACATAAAGGGACTATAAATTATGGACACTTATTTAGTCTGCAGCTTCATTTGTGTGTCTACCTGAATACCTTCACGCAGCTTGCACCATTTACCATCTTTGCCTAGAGCCAGTACCAACAGGAGAGGTACAGGAAGATTTAAAAAAAAAATGGCATTTGTTCAGTGAATACAATGGAAGAAAGTTAGCACACTCAAATGTGCAAGTGTAAATGATATTCCTGCACTCCAGATATGTTGTCCAACATTTTCGTTCCCAACCATAAGGCAAATAGACACAATGTTTCCCTCCTCTTTAATTGCTGTTTTATACATGGTTCTTAGCGGTGATCCAATGTGTGACTCTGCTGACCTGTAGTTTTACAATTTTGGCAGTCCTGATCAAGAAGTCAGAAGATAGGAAAATCTTCTTTGAAACTTTGCAAACATTTTACTTGCTTGATTTACTTAGTCGAGTGTATAGTTACATGTCTGGCGCAGATGAATCTGCGGAAAGTTCCTAATAAGTACCTTTTTTGAAAATTAGTTTGAAACATGCTGTTCCTAAAACCTAACTTCTGCTTGCCTTTTGACATTAAACAGAAAGCGGCAAATATATTCTCACATCCCCATCTGTCTTCATTTTAACAAAAAAAAAAAATCATTCTAGCGAACACTTGCTGCACCCCTGCCTAACAATGTTTACAATGTTTTTCATAATCTATAAAGTCATGCACAACTTGACACTGATAAATTGCTTTCTGTGATTTATTTCTGGTCTGCTTTATTGAAACACGAAAAATAAAAGGCAGATTCACTAACGCTTATTTTATGATTACTAGTTAAATTTAATGCAGATCATTCTACATTCCTATCTTGCACGCTTTTTTTGTATGCACATATATACATGAGGATTTATAACCCCCATCCCCTAGCCCCGTTTCACCCTTCACGCCCATTCTGTAAATGCCAACGCATTCTACCCTCTTCCTTACTGAAGATGTTTCATAGAAGCTGTGCTTACAGTAATCTTATTTTAGATGTCTTTAATTCTACTGAAATAAATAGATGGGGCTTGTGTGCTTTTTGTGGCATTTTGTTTTGATATACCAACACTTAATTGTGAAAAAAAAGTTCCTCCCTTAGACTTGGTCTAATCTGGTCACTAAGCCCTACTATTGAATATGATTCAGCTTGTGTTAAAAACGGAAAAGAAAAATGATTAGGTGGGACCAGTACTTGGGTCTAAATATCAGTATGAGATGAACGTTTAGGTTAGATGGATGAATGTGCCATGTATATGTAGTGCCATTATTAACATTGAAGCACCTGGACCAATGCATTTTATGCAGTTCAGTCTTGTTTGCTTTAACATTTTGGCTGATCTGTGCCCAGGTTTACTGAAAAGGACCCCCCAGTAATTAAGCTATTTAGGTTTTATTTTGAGTGCTTTCTGGCATATGAAGGGTGGCATAAATCTCTTTCCTCACCCTCTTTCTTCTCCTTTTCCTTCTTCCGTTCTTTTTCTGAGCCTTGGTGTTGCCTGTCTGCGCTGGCCATGTGGGTTGTCAGCAATACTGTTTGATGCACTGCACCCTCTATTGTCTGTTTAGTGTTTAGAATCTCCAGTGGGGAAGAGGAAAAGAAGCTTGGCTGTTAGTTCTTCTCAGGACCCATCTTTCTCAGGATTAAACCAGGTCTGAAACCACAACCGCTTAACAGTACTGCCCATTTTTTTCTTTTTTGATTGTCCCTCAATTTCTAGCTCTTTAAAATTAGTAATGAATACACGTTGGCATTAAACCGGACACGCATGTTGAACAGAAATAAATCCATCAAGAATGCAGACATCCGTGTTTTTGGTTCTGGAAGAAATGGACACATACCTGTTTCAGTGTGGGCTCTTCTGAGTGTTTTTTTGATCTGGAACTAGATGGAATTTAAAATCTACAATTTGCAAAAATATGCTCAAAGGTCTTACTGGTTGGGAAGTTCCTGCTTGATTTGGATATTACATTTTCATAGTAGTGGAAACTGACATTAAAAAGAGCTTGTGCTAAATATATGTAAATACTCTGAGAAATGCTTTTAATTCAACAATGTGTGTGTATATACACACGCACAGTATTTTGTTATCATAAACACAGTGTTTGTCCAGAAACCTGAACTGAGCACTGCGGAAGGGCACTGTCTCCTCTTCAGGGAATTTGACTGACTCTGTACTGGCTTATCTCTAAATAATAGATAATAAATGAAGTGGGTGTAGATAATGTACTCTACAGGCCAGAGGTTTGGGCCCAAATTATCTTACCCTTGTTCACCAACCAATTCTCCCCTTTATTAAATTTAAAGTGAATATATGATGATCTTCCAGCTGCAGGGTGCAGTAGGGTGAATTAAACCTCCTAACCAGTTGTATCATGTCTTTTGGTTGTCAGCTTCACAGGGGAGCTTTCAGACTTGCTACCTTTTGTTGGATTGCTGATATAATGGTTTGTCATGCAAAATTAATTTAAGCCAGCTAAGAATGGGCAAACTGACAGCTTATTTGTACACTGTCAGCCACCAACATTAAAACGATCTGCATAATCTTGTGTAGGTCACCCTTGTGTTAGTAAGCAGCCATGACCCGTCAAGGCATCGAGTCCTGCAAGACCTTGTTTACTCTTGAGTTGTGAGATGGAACCTCCATAGACCAGATTGACTTGTCAAGCACATCTCTGTCAGTTGGAGATATGGGGAATTTGGAGGTTGTCTGTGTTTTGATCTATAGCATTATAAAGCAACACACTGCAAAATGTGTGTTGGTTTGAGGAGCATAAATAGTCATTGCCATCAAAGAATGCCTTGCCATGAAATGTTTAGGATGGTGGTATCTGTCTAATCGGGATAGGTATGCTTTAATAATATTTATCACTGAACCATTAGAATATTCATAGATCTCATCCAGATAACGCCCACCTCCTGAGCGCACACAGATACAAAAAGAGGGGAGACTCATTCATGATTTTACAAAACGTGTTTTACTGAGGTTTGGGAGAATCACATTCTTTGCCTTATTTTGCCTTTTAATGGTGGTTGCCAAATGGCTTTTAGACCCATTACCGCCTCTGTCTGGCAGTGGTATTACTTAAAATTATTGTTCTGGTCAAAATAAGGAACATTTTTTTTTAGAAGTTATACCCAATGACACTTTATTAAAAATTATAACCCGTCCCAAGTGTCAAAGTAACTTCTGCATGTATGCCAGGTCCCAAGGTTCATCACACTACCTCAGTCTTTCACTCATTCTCATCTCATCTTTCCCCATGTAGGGTATGAGCACATGTACCAGGCTGACAACCTGATGTTAAAGAAAACATGATTATCAGACCAGGCCAACTGGTCTTGTTTCATGGTCCTGATCCTCACACACCCATTGTAGGTCCTTTTGGTGGTGGACAAGGGTCAGCATGGGCACTCTGACTGGTTTGCAGCTACTTGGCTAAAGATGCAAACATGCTGTGATTCAGATTTTTCTTTTATCGTTGTCAGAATGAACTTTTCAGGTTGTTGTGCCACAGTAGCTCTTATGTGAAATTGGACCAGATGTTGTAGGCTTTGCTCCTCGCACTCATCAGTAAGACTTGGGCACTCATGGCCTTGCTGTTTCACCAGTTGTTCTTCCTTGGACTACTTTTGATGGGTACTAACCACAGCACACTGTTAACACTCCATAAGCTTGAGGGGAAACCTAAGCGGCAGGTAGAGGGGGGTTGTCCTACTCTTTAGACCATGGGAAAATTTGGTTACTGTTTTAATTGGTAGGCTTTTATTTAATAATGCATGAATGGGCATTCTTCTTTAGCCAATAAGTAACTTCCTTTTTCGCCTAGACTAGTTGATGGTACATTTGCACAGCCTCTGCCTTTTCAGTGTTGTCTTTCACATTAACACTTTAAATCTTAATGTCCATTCATACTGGTTTTTAAGAGCGGCAACATCCCACATTAACACTGGGTTTAATGTTTTGTATTAAATATCTTGTAGTCATTTGTGTATTGTAAAATCACCCCCACCCCTGGTGTGTGTATGCAGTGGTGTTTTGTCGAATGATGTGGAGCTGAGAATTGATCACATGGAGTTTTTGGTTGTATAGAATTTTTGGGCAAGTCACTTTGGGAGTGAATGTGGAGAGAGTGAGAGCCACCTTGTGAATGAATACAGAGGGACAGAAACATGCTCTAAACACTGGTTTTGTGCTTCATAAACTGCCTTCTATAAGGCTAAAACAGGTTATTAAAAGGGTACCACTGTTTTGCTTTACAGAGAATAATTCTTGTTTTAAGCCCTGAAGCTGCTGTTGGGTAGCCATTAAGTTGTTACCCGGCTTAGTTAGCCAATTTAAGCCATTTTTGAACAGTGGAGTGCAGTTACACCACATTTCTTTGTGAAAATGCATTCTATTTTTAGTATTTTAATTTTAAATGAACTGTTAAAGTAATGTAAAGTGAAAGATACCTCACATCCCTAAGGTTGAACAGTTTTGTCACTTTTTCTTTCCCCAAAAGTCTTTGCTGGATTGGTTGTGTGCCATGAGTATCAAAAATCTAAATCAAATCAGTTATTTAAAATCTGCTTCCTTGTTGACAGTTGCTGCCCATAGGGTTGTAGGCTACAGTGCAACGTGGCAATTTTTCCATGGTAAATCCAGTCAGTTCTGTTCCTTTACACTTTTTGCAGATTAAGGTAACGGGGAAATTGCTAGAAGGACCAAGATACAATTGATACTAAGTCCGCAATAGTTACAGTTTTAAAAATATATTTAGATTTGTTTCCCCTTTATCTATCACACTTCAGTCTTAAATGAACAAGATTGTGAAATAGGGAAGTAGGGTTGGGAATCGATACGCAGTTTTGATTTGGAACTGGTTCTAATTTCGCGAAGCACCGGGATTGTTTACCTCCGACCGTTATCGGTTCCTCTAACGATTCTTTAGGATCCCACTGCTAGCCATATGTCTTTGGCTCGTTATGAGACTGTTACGGGGAGCAGAGTCTGTTCTTTACTGCCTCGGGATGGGAGCATTTATTTACTTTCTCCAAAAAGACATTACAGTGGCGAGAGTGATCCTCTAACTCTTTAGGAATCTTTAGGAACCTGATCGATAAGAAGAATCAATAATGGCATCGACATCAATCATTTCTTATCGATTCCCATCTCTATAGGCAAGGCAAAAATGCTTGTACTTGCTTTTCCACTACCTACATTCTAACCACTTCCACCAGTTTCATATTTGTATGTTTTTGTATGAGAGAGTACCAAAAGGATTTGATTTGATCTCTGACCTTAACAGAAGACCTGCATGTTGGAAGTTTGAAGAATGCCTTTCAATATAGTTTGCATGTCCACCTAGGAACAAGATCAACATAAATTTGTATGTTCTTATGTCCTTGAAACTCTGACTGCGTGAGCAGTAGATGTGGAGAACGTAAGCAAATGGGAAACACATTTCTGTTATAAAAGGTCTCGTTAAAGTGCAAATCTTTGCCCAGTCCCCATCACTCTCATACACACTGCATCTAATTTACACCCACATGCTAAAGGGGCACTGCATTTTCTTTTGATAAAAAGAAAATTTATGATTTCTGTGGGTTCTTGACTTGGTGGAAACAGAGACTAAAATAAAATCTAAGCTGTTTTGTTATTACTATTTGTTTTTGTTTTAAAAAGGGTTTCACAGTAGTGCTAGCATTCAGCAAGGTATGGTGTAGGTGTGTGTGAGTGACCATGCTACAGGCAAAGTAGGATAATCCTGAATATCAGTACAAATCAGTCCTAGCCACTCTACTAAAATGTACATTATATAAAATGTTCTTGAAATGTGACCGACATTAATGAAGCTCTCTTGTATGTTGTTTTGGATAAATAAATATAATGAATGCTAAATGAGTGTAATATAACACTTTTTAGGAGCATACATAGACTCTGTGTATTTAATTGGTAAAATCTCAGCTGCTCAAGTAAATGTAACATTGTCTTGATAATCTCTATTTAAGCCAAGTGAATGGGGCATGACCTTTTATAAAACGAAATACGTTCAATATCTGTTAGATGTTCTATTTCCGATGCTTTCTTACTTCAGTCATATGGTGCATTGTTTTTGAAATCATATCTTACAGGACATATTTGAAAAAAATGATTACAGCCTATCTCCATTTGATCTGCTCCTGCAGATGTTTGAACTTTAAGTTTGTAAAAAAAAAATGTATGTCTTTCATTTTCATTGCAGTTGTTCCTCATTGACTTTGGGCTGGCCAAAAAATATCGGGACAACAGGACGCGACAGCACATTCCTTACAGAGAAGACAAAAACCTCACAGGCACTGCTCGCTATGCCAGTATCAATGCACACCTGGGCATTGAGCAGAGGTGCAAGCGCTTTATTTATTTATTTATGTATTAAGCTTTGCGATAACCTTTACAAGAAATGTTTTACTTACGATCCATGTCTCTATTGTTTCACTATGTTTGTAGTATTGAAAAACCAGTTTTAGACTGGGGATCATTTGTTTAAAATTGTTAATGGGTGGTATTTACCTTTTTGCCCTATGCTAGTGGAGTGAAGCTTTAAAGTATGCCTACTTTGTTTAGGTGCTCCTCTTCTTAACCCGTTTTGTCTTCTTTAGGGTTTTACTCTAAAGGATTCTGAATTATTTTATGTGAATCTTTGCAACAGTGTCTACAGTTTTGTAATCACACTTTGTATTCTACAGTCGCCGGGATGATATGGAATCTCTAGGCTACGTGCTGATGTACTTCAACCGAACCAGCCTACCCTGGCAAGGACTAAAGGTAATCTTAGTATTTTGGTATTTTGACCAGTCGGCGTGCTTTGGAAGTTGCTGGAGTATATTGTTTTAACATATTTGTAACTGAATACTGTAGTGTCACACTGCACAAAGTAGTTCATGGCTGAGGAGGTGTGCATGGCAGCAGAGGGGCATAGATGGGTATATAGGCCAGCATTGTACACCTGCTAAGTACACTTACCTGGTGGTGAATAGTTTGTTGGTCTGGCAGCTTGGTTTAAAGTAATGTGTTCAATCAAAAGTTTCAATCTTATAGAAGGAGCATTCTTGCCCACTTGTTTTTAATTCTATAATGAGGCTCACTCTTCTGTAACTGAAGGAAGTAAAATGACTAAAGGATTATTGTTAAATGATTTCTCATTTATGATTTTTTTTTAAATGATAAATTACCTATATAATATAATGTAAAATAGATTACATCTTAAGGTTACAAAAATAGTTAATGTAGAATGTATGCTACATGACAGAGTTCTGTCAGTGAAAGAATATGTTCAGTAATTGTTTTTACATTCATGGAATGTGGAAATGCTATTGAAAACCGCAATGCATTGTATCCAGTCTCCTTTTAGCTTATTTATAACCTTCAATGCCATGTAAATGACAAACTGCAGTGGACACTACTTTCATTTCTTGCATATGTCACACAGGCTGCCACAAAGAAACAGAAGTATGAGAAGATTAGTGAGAAGAAGATGTCTACTCCTGTAGAGGTGTTGTGTAAGGTATGTGTTTTAAGATATAAAGGCAAGTTTTCAGAAATGGCTCTTGCAACTTTCACCTCATGTTGAACTTTTTTGAATATATATACAGTGTACTCTTCACCTTTGCTAAGGCTTCAATTGATGTATGTGGGACAGTATGACCTGACAACACATCACCCTTACAACAGACTAGCTTCAGCCAGAAAGTGTTAGCAATAATGTTACATTTTTAATGGAAAAATGGACAAACTGGTGCTTTGGTATAGCATATAACTGGCCCATCTCAAAACGGAGGTCATACACTGGATTTGGGTTTTAGCAAGGGTTGTAGTGTTGCTTCTGTAAATGTCATGGATTTAGCCGTCTGATCACTTCTGTTTTCTTTAATGAATTTGTTGTCATGCGAATATTAAAAGGAGTAATACGAATATTAAATGGGATTTCTGGCAAACAAACACCATGAAGAAAAAGGCCGCAAATTGGAATAGAGAATTCAGAAAGAGTTCAGGTGCATGCAGAAATAGTGCTTTGTTAACTCGGGCTTGTTCCTGTTGGAGTGCTGTAAACAAACTGTCTGTGAAAGAGAACACACTTACACGCTAAAAACTATAGGCCTGTAATCAAATCTTCAGTTCTAAGGCCAGGTTGTTGACAATTAAGTTTTTAATCAGATCAGTAGTTTCTTGAATTTAAGTAGTTTCTTCACCTTTGCTGAAACGGCTCGGATGGTTTACAAATGTCTTACTCAGGTGAAATAGCTGTCTTTGGGCTGGTAGATTACAGTACAGCCTTTGACACGGTCAGTCATAAAATACGCCTAGGTTCTTAGGTCAGCTCCTGAGTTTGTGTGTATATATATATATATATATATGTATATGTTTTGCCCTTGTAGGGTTTTCCAGCCGAGTTTGCCATGTACCTGAATTACTGTCGTGGCCTGCGGTTTGAGGAAGCACCTGACTACATGTATCTGCGTCAGCTTTTCCGCATTCTGTTCAGGTATTTCATGTACCTGCCCTGTACCATGCATGCGTGTGCGTGTTAATTATTTCATTCAGGATGTTTATGCACACTCACATTTTTGCTCTGACTTGCATGTTCTCGCTCTCTACTGATTTTAGCCAGGTTTTGAATAGCTCTGCAGTTTGAGGAGCATGTGAATGTGCCCCTTAATGAATCCCTCTGTGTTGAGAGTTGGATTGGTGCAAAGGTCACGGTGGTCTTTCACCTTATTTGTTTACCTGAAGTGTCGAGTAGCAGCAATACGTTAAAGTGATCTTTAACACAGCAGACAGTTGATCAGCGGGTGGATGCAGATGTCCTACAGTTGGCTTACACTACGGTGTTTTTGTATTTATTTTTTCGAAGTATGTTTAGTGATGTTGCTCCCTTATTTTTGTTTTACTCACAATTATTGAATCTCTCTTAGGACTCTGAACCACCAATATGACTACACATTTGACTGGACCATGCTGAAGCAGAAAGCAGCACAACAGGCAGCATCTTCAGGGGGACAGGGGCAACAGGCACAAACCCCCACAGGCAAGCAAACTGACAAACCCAAGAGTAACATGAAAGGTTAGTAGCAAACAGCCAAGTGACGTTTTCAGTGCAAAATATTAGATGCCAATTGCTTTCATTTCTTGCAAAAAGGAGTGGAAAAACCCATTAAAACTTAAAGGGGAACAGTCACGTTGGGCTCTTTTCTCAGTAGGGAAGCATGTTAAGTTATTCCAGAACTTTGGAAAAGCAATCTTCATCAAATCCTTTTCGCATATGCATGATATTTAGTTCTATTAAGTAGCTGATCTGCTACAAACTTCAAGACAATAGAATCAACAGCCTTGCCAACCAGGAATATGAAGAAGTAGGGACTGTTGGAGCCTACTACATTTTTCAATATGTTATACCAACAGGTTTGCATTTTCAATAAGGACACGTTTTGAAATAGCCTTGAACTTTTATTGTTTGTAACTGGAGTTACAGAGGTGAGAGAGGGTAGCGACAGACTGACAACCAAATATCTGAAAAAGTTTGGATGGTATGTTAAATGCAATTTCTTGGGTTTATACTGCCTACAGTAAAATAAAACTTACCATTCTTGCTTTTTCTGATTTGAGGTTGTATATTTTGTGACTTTTGCAAGCTGAGTTAAACATCAAGTGAGCGCCGTATCCAGTAGCCAGCATTAGTATTATTGGAATTCCCGGTTAGCTGTGCTACCTCACTTGCTAACCATTTACCTTCTTAAACCATGTTTCTGTTGACAATATCTGGCAAGCCACATAATTTGGAAATATTAAGTTGTAGTGTTTATTCAAATAAAGGAGGGAAGCTGCTATAAACACTCAACAGCACAAGTTATAATATTGGCTCACTCAGATGTTCATTTTGCAGAAGACTTAGTGGCTTAAGTTAGGCGGGCACCAGTAGGTCTTTATTTAAAGTATTGGTGTACCCATGTCTGTGCAATGCAGACAATATCCACAGCCACACAATATCAACCAGAAGAGAGCAAAAGAACACGTAATTATTTATTCCAGACACTACAATTTTTACTCTTATTCTGCAATCAAACAATAGTATCTGAAACTACACCAGGTTTAGACAGTCGATCACAAACTGACTGCGTGACTGATCCCCTTTATAAAATGAATATGGAGGAATCTTTTCCCCATCCAAAGAGAAAAAGGTTTTAGCTAAAGGAGGCACCCAAATTCAGCAATTTGTCTTGCAGATGCAAAGACGTCCTTGGGAAATTTGACTACTAACCATCAAAGTTTCTATTCTTCTATGGGATTACGGGTGACTTCACAATCTTTCTTCATAATCTCCAACCTCTGAACCCACCCCCAATTAACCCCTTTCCAAATGGGTTGCTTGATTTGAATTTGTTCCCGGGTTTCCTCTTCTTAGAGCTAACACTTTATCATAACCTTATGTTCCATTTTTTCCATCATACAGACATGGCTGAGTGAGTTTTTTTTATGCTAACCATGTTTTGTACATCTTTTTTTTTCTAATTAGACATTACATTTAACTGGAATGCTGTAATGTTCATGTTAGTCATGGATGTTTTGAATTTTGTTACAGCAACTGTATACTTAGTATAGAGCATTGACTGAAAGCAGAAGCTGCGTGTTGTCATCTAGATTTATAGACATGGTGTTTAACATTATAGTATTACAAATATTTGTGTACTAAATCCACTTTTAAGCAAACCCTTTTCCATTGAGTACAAAAATATTCTCCCAGTCCTTTGTATGCATGCTTCCTACATAGCTTAAGTCCTCTTTTTTAAAATAATGCTCAAAGCAACTATTGCATCAATATCTTTCTCCTGACAGAACACTGTGTGGGTAATTATTGTACAAGATGTTTGTGTGTCAAGTCGTCTGTTTTATTGTTTATGGTTTTATATTTGTCCTAAGGTGACCAGATGTTTCTTTTCATGTCTTTGTGAGAGCAACTCTGACCAGTTTTAGTGGAGAGAGCCCCAAAAAAGGCAAACGGCAGGAAAACTAATTCTCTCTTAGACTTCTCATTGATGACTGACTGCTGTAAAAAGTGTTTGAACTATAAATAGTACTTGCATGCGACATAGCATTGACTTAATCTTCTGTGCAGCCTGCTTGCTCACCAGTACATGGCTTTCTTTTGGTTGCCACCTGAATGTGGGACCGGAGAATTATGCCCCTACAGTGTTCATGTCTTATTTGAATTCATCATGGCTATGTAAGGTTGTAAATAATAGTGACACTATGTAAATATGGTTAATACATTTATTTATTTAAAGGCGCCTTTCTGGCACACAAGGACACCGTACAATAAAACAAGTGCTACAAACAGTTACGAAAAAAAAAATAATACAAAAATAATTATAATTATTACAGACAAGAAAAGAAAGCATCAGAGTCAGAGCGAGAAAGCACGCTTGAACAGATGGGTTTTGTGTGTGGATTTAAAGTCTAATAGTGAATTGATGTTTCTGAGGTCAGGTGGTAGTGAGTTCCA
>JBBPDB010000032.1:18870185-18880376 GCA_037974465.1 Brachypetersius altus | reverse complement strand
GGCAGGAACAGACACTGGTGAAACTTTCCACTTCTCACGGTAAATTACCGCGATACCTCCACCCCGGCCGGAGTCACGTGATTGACAGGTGTAAACAAACCCGGCGGAGTGGATTCATTGAAATGTGAAAAGTCCTTTGGTTTTTGCCAAGTCTCGGTTAAACAGAGAAAGTCCAGCTTACGGTCGATGATGAGATCCCGGATAAGAGACCCTTTTCCTGTGAGGGAGCGGACGTTGAGTAAACCGAAGTTGAGTGGCCGCGTCGTCCCTGGCCGCGTCAGCCGAACGGGCCAGGCTGGCTAGGACACTATGGTCTACGGTCCGACCGTTGTTACGTGGAGGGCGCCGAGAGGTGGACCAGATGGTCTTAATTGATGGCGAGGTGTCCTGATGAATATTCCTCTTTGAGGTTAGGCTCCTCAAAGGTCTTGTAAATTATATGAAAACAGCATGGATCCACTACCTCAGTTCTTGAATCACTTACCTGTTTCTGGTGAGTATGGGTGTGGCAAGTGGGACCCACAGAACTAGAAATGGCCTACCATTAAATTTTTTTTTTTTTGTACACAAAAGCCTTTTTTGTTGTTCTTCTCCATATGGACTTTTTTTTAATTCTCCCTCACACTCTGGGTCGACCATAGGGGGGGTGGGTCGACCTTTTGAGTCTTGTTTCTTCCTTCCAGCTTGTCTCTGCAGCCTTTGGCTTTCTCACCAGGGACAAGATCTGCACCTTATCAGTTTCAGCAATTGAAGGTGCTCTGAGAAGGTCACCTGTGGCACTGAAATCCTTCTTCCCAAAATCTATGGAAAATTAAAAAGAACAGACTGTCCAACTCATTAGGTACTAGGCCTGCCACGATAATGAAATTTTAAACTCCATACGATACTAAGGATGGTACTTGATACTATTTTCTGTACTACAGGGGTAGAAAAAAACACAGGAACTTTTTAAACAAAAGAATTAAAGTGTCAGTAGACTTTTTTGTTTTTGTCAACTTTGTCAATTGTACGGTGTCTTACAGCGTATTTTGAAAAGCGCCTTATAAATTAAATTTTATTATTATTTGTCTAGTTATGTTTCAGTCGACAAAAAGTCTGAGCATTTTGGTATTATTTTAGTTGATAATTATCCATGACTATTTTCGTCTAGTTTTAGTCAATGAAAGTTGTCTTTTTGGTCTCTTTTTTTAGTAATTCTTTTTAACCCAGTCCGTATAGTATACATATAGTAGATTGTAGACTAGAAGTTTTTTGTCAAAACTATTTCACAATTCAGTGAAAGGTTATCTTAAGACTCAAGAATACTGTACATTCATTCCAGACAAACACTGATTTGAATTTACCAACCAAGCATGTTAGAACTTAGAAGTGAACACACATCTGTTTCCATGAAACCCACATTTGTAAATTTGTCTACACAACCAAATCTGAACAATTTAGGATACAGCATTTTGAAAAGCAGCTTTCCCATGTCCATGCAAAACGCTTGTGTGTGTGTGGGGGAGAGAGACTGTGTGTCATTTCTCACGCCCTGGCACTATATTGGCTATGCGTCCCAATACTTTTGTACACAATACTTTCTAGGGATGTAGTGCCGTACAACACTAAGGTCGCGCGTCTCAGTACTTTTTTTTTCTCACCTCCCTATAGTACAGGAAATAACGTCTCGTCTCCTTGTCAACGAAAATGAAGATACATTCAAGCATAGTTTTAATGTTGTATACCACATTTAGTCTCGTTTTGGTTCGTCAACAATATTACTTTTTTTGTTATAGTTTTGTTATAGTTATTGTAACATGAACAGCATTTACGTTGCGTCTCGTTTTTGTCACATGATAAATGTTTGCTGACAACGATATTAGTTATAGTTTTCGTTGAGAAAGCAACACTAGCTGAGGTTCCGTGTAAAATTTCGTGGCGCTAGTTGTTCCCTGGTTGAGTTACAGAACTGTCCTCCAAGTAGCCGGGGAGGAGCTGCCCGCTGCAGTGCCTGTTGAAAATTAGCGTGAATTTCCATGAATCGCCAGCTGCAAGACTTGCCTTTAAGTATTGATAACAATGCCACTTGATCTCTATCTCGATGCCTAATTTCAGTATCGATTAGTATCAGAGATTTTTTTGGAGTGGGTTTTTTTTTTTTTTTTTTGACTAACCCAAGTAAAGGTAAATGTACCTTATAGGGTAATCAGGTACACTTAGCATGCAAGTTAACTTTTGTTTTATAATAACAGGCTGTAGTGTGTAATTTTTTTCTCTGCATCATTTTTAGCTTCTTTTACCTTGTTCAGCAATTGTCAGGATGACCAGTAAGGAGTGAGTCATTCTTGGCACAGCAGTTACACTAATAACGCATTGGCATGTTGGTGTGTTGCTTTTTAAAATACATCAGTGTCACCGCTGTTCAGAGATTATTCCACCAGCCGGAACACATTCAGCCAACAGTGTACTGCAACCAGAAACAGACCACTCATGAAGAATTAGAGAATGACTAACACAAATCATGCAGCGTCAGTTGAAGTTGCTTTATGCCTACAATGTAGATAAATAAGGTAAGTGGACGGAGTGTGTACAGTGTCTCTTTAAAAACTCCAATATCACTTCTGTCTAACAGTCACACCAGCACAACAGACGTCGCCACGTCCGTGTCGTTGTGCCCCTATAGTATGTCATAGTAGACGAGGATTGTATATACAAGGTAGGTGTGCCTTGTAAGTTGTTTGAGGAATTTGTTGTAATTTATGAAATTATAATTAGTAAAATGCTAAAATTAACAAGTTATAGCTTCCCAAAAATCAAGCAGGTATTTACTTAATGCCCATGAAATTTCAAAGGTATTGCAAAAATCCACCCTCACAGGCAATGCTAAAAGGCCTGTATCTGCAAAATTAATTTATAGCCTGGAAAACCTATTTGCTGGCCAGAAAACAACAAACATGGTGAAAAGAAGCAGAAGTTTGTACTTTTATTCAGTACATGGTTTACTTTTACCAATTACCTTAACCCTTAGCACCTGAATAACGAGCCACCGCATCAAATCAGACACCACTGTTAAATCATTATATACAGAAGTCTTTCTTGATCGTAAGTTCTAAAATTTTAATGTAAATAAATGTGCTCTAAGACTGCTAATTTATTTGTAAGTAACTTGTACATAGTTAAATGTGAGTTATGATTCAATATACTTCCTTATATTGAAGCAGAATGGTCATGTTTTAAAGTCCTGCAAAAACCAAATTTGGGGACGCCAAATTATTTTCATTAAAAAGAAATTTCTCCATCTTATCTGTAAATTAGCAAGCTGCTTGGTATATTCCTGCTGCTCATGTGGGAGCTTATTTTCCATTCCAACTGAAATGGTTAAGTGATTGTGCTGCCAACTTCATATACAAACAAATGTCTGAAGCTGGCATTTATTTCAGATATTTCATACTTTAAATGGTAGTGTTTTGGCTTATAGGGCTAGAACTATTACTAAAGAACACAAGAAGGTTCAAAATATCAGATAAAAACACGAACATTTAAAAGGGCTAAAAATGTGAGGGCATACAGGAAAATACCAAAATAAGGAGATAACTCGAACAAATGGTTTAATACGTGTGAAATCCAGAGAACAAGAGAAGCTTGACAGTGGAGCTGCACAATATATTGCAAATTTACCGTCATTGCGATATCAAGACTGACTGAACTGCAGTAAATGGTGTTTTTCCAAAGCTCTTCACCCAGTGTTACAGAGAAGAGGGCAAAAAAATCACTGGGCAGTTTTCTTCATCTTCTGTGCTACTGTTATAGATTTTTCCTTTTGCTGTTTTTTCTGCCTAAGAACTTACTATAATTTAAATTGTTTACATTTAAGATTTAAAATTATTTAGAATTTTGTTGAAAGTAAATTCTTTTTTTTTAAAAAAAAAAAAACACGTTGCGTTTATTTTTTTTCCTGCATAGACTAGTCAGCGTCTGGAGTCTATTACCAGCAAATCTAAAACAGAAAAACACTATAAAGTTTTTATTTACTTATCGCAAGTGATATCACCATCGCAACACATTATCGCATGTTTTCCTAATATTGTGCAGCCCTAGTTGATGGATCTGGTCTAACTTTTATTTCTTGGTGGCTTGCCTTCAGATTCCTCTTGAGATTGTAGTATTTCACCTACCTGTTTTGTACCCACTTTGTTTACAGTAGGTTTCATTTTCAATTCTGCTATAGCATAACTATGTCCACAGATTTGCTCTTTATCCTGAGTGTCGCCAAGATTTGCGTTGCCAGGCATGTTTGTTAGTTAGTATGTATCAACCATTCATAAGCATTTAACTACATTTTGTTGCCTTGTACTTGTACATGTGTAATGACAAAGTTGAATCTAATCTACATGGCTGTGCATATCTTGCAAATCAAGTGCATGCACATAATTGCAAGCTTATAGATACATGGTTTATCCATTTGTCTGCTATTACAATTTCAACAAATTTTCAGTGTTTTTCAATAGTGCAGTTTCATTTAGGTCACATTTTTGTTCTTTATTTTGGAGATGCATCAGGTAGTTTTAAGGCTAATTTAAGGCTGCTAGGCTTAAATTAAGAAACCCTTACTAGTATTTGCAATGTCATGGCAGAAAGTGTAGTGAAAATGAAAAAAGAAAAAAATATACCAACTATACTAACAGTAAAAAATAAACATGGAAAATATGTATGTTAACTTGGATAAGTATATATGTTTATGTACAGAGTGGATGTATAAATATATGTAAGAACACTGTGGAGATGGATATATTTAAAGATATAAACTGAACAGTGTGATGCAATATCACTGTGTACCGAAGTCTTCTAATCAATGAATGTCTTTGCAGATGCATGCACTTTTTCTTGTTAAAGTATACAAACACTTGCCTTTATTTTTTTATAGTGTGTCCCTATGATGCATTCCTTTGGTTATCCACTTATTGGCTGTGCCAAAGTTGTGGTTTTAAACGGGCTTTTAGGGTACGGGACACTGAATTAGGTAGCTGTTTCATAGAATGTCATGCTTTATTGACTATGTATGTAATTAACTGGTTTCATTGAAGCGCTCAGTAGAGGTGGCCACAGTGCATGACATTGTATTTTTGACTTTTTTAAGTATGTTTACATTCATAGACCAGATATTGTTCCAAAGTTAAGCAAATTATAGAAATTTTCTTCAAAACTTATTATGATTAAGTACAGCTTAATAGTTGTCAGTGACTTGACAGTTTTCTTGTATTTGCATGAAAAATGACTGGTATAACTTTCTAAAATATTTCATATCATTTTGAGTGTACGTGGGTAAAGATGAGAACATTTGAATCTTTTGTATCATGTCTTAAAGGTACTGTGTGAATTTAGCATTAGAGTTTGATATCTTTTCAAACTGTACTTTATGAAGTTTTATGTGAACGCCCTCAATTGTACCGCCTTCCAGTACCTTTCACTCAGGAAGGGTGAAAGCACGGCATATTTTTCAAACTGCTGCTAATGCGACGTCACTCAGCATCGTTCTTGGATTTTACAGGCAATTTCAGGCCACTTTAAAACCACAAAAGCATTCTGTTCTAAAGTATGTGTACTAAATGTGTTAACATGGTGGGAAAAAATGTTGTGTGTTGGTTAGTGTTGAGGTTGAATCCTGCTTGACTATTTGGCATTTTGTGTATTTGTATATTTAATGTGTTGTAAAGAGCTAAATTGTGGTTCATGGTTCCTGTAGACTTGTCCAAGTGACAGGTTAGCATATGTGGTCTCCTTTGACAAGTTAATAGCTTGGTGTTCAAATGTCATTTATGTGGTAAATCTGTTGGTCAGTTATAATCTGCATATTGCATTTACTTATTCAGTGCCAGAAAACAGGAGTGTGTATTGGCTAATACAACTTTTTACCCTTCAGACAACAGCGTTTTTATTGCCCTCCGACTGGAAAATTATATCATTTGTTACACATACAAATGTACTAATGTGCTATGCTTTTGTTTCTACTGTTTAAATGGCCAAAACACATTGATTTACTAAGGGAAAGTGACCATTTGTCATAAGTGAACACACCACTGCACACAGTGTGAACAGCACGAAATTCAACCTCTGCATTTAACCCATTCACCAAGTGAAGCAGGGGGCAGCCAGGAACACGGCGCCCGGGGAGCAGTGTGTGGGGACGGTACCTTGCTCAGGGTACCTCAGCAGTGCCTAGCGGTCTTGGGGATCGAACCAGGACTGTCTGGTCTCAGGGCGGATGCCCTAAACACTAGGCTACCAGCTGCCCTGCATCCATTTAAATTCATCTACCCAACGTCCATAGGGTCCAAAAATTATGGAATGGTCTTAAGTCAAACTCTCTAATGCTGAGGAAATGTTTTAATGGTTGCTGTCTTAAGAATATGTAAATGAGCTCTGTGCTTACGGTTTACATGACATCACAAACATTGAATTCAAAACCATTTTTTTCAGCGTCCGTTTTCATGTACGGAGCAAATGATTTTGAAAAAATTCCCGAAAGGAGTTAATCTATTACTTCACATCACCATGTACCTCCTTTGTCAGGATCAGCACTTGAAGTTACTTATTCAGGTATAGAAGCACACTTTATTTCTGCATAAGTGACTTTTTTTTTGTTCTTGTTTTGCAGGTTTCTGAGCATTAAGGGGATTTACTGAAGCAGAGCAGAAGAGAATGGCCGTAGCAGGATTTGCTTTCCAGTCATACCTTGGCATTTCGGATTAAGTTCACCAAAACCTGCCAGGCACTGTGGGGCAACCCTTTTTCCTGTTAAAGAACTTTTGTTTCATAAACTACATATATAATCAACATATATAGATAACATGCTCTGCATATATCTATATATTGGTATGTATATACTATATCCACAAAGAGAGCAGGCTTGGTATGGAATTTGAAGCTGTAGCCTTTTCTATCCGGTCCCTAAAGACTTCTTCCCTTTTCATTTTCTTCAAGAAATTTGATTTTAGAAAATGGTTGATTCTGTAAGGGTATACTTGTGCACATGCCAATATTGTCCTGAACTTTTCTCATTCAGGTAAATGGCTTGGGTTCCTTCCTCATTCTAGTCTTATGTCACTGGTTGTGTCATGAACTGAAACTTTCCAGACTGGAAACATTTTCCTCCTTTTTTTTTCCCTCATTAAGCAAAATTGAAAAGATGGAAGACTAAACCTGTTAAAAAAAGAATCCTGTCTGTTGCTAAGCAGACATATTCTGTTTTTCCTATTAAAAGGTAATAAGGTTCTGCCTGCTGATATGTGCTAGAAGAGCTTCTAATGTGAAGATGAAAAAATTCTAGTGACTACTAGATTTCTCCTTAGAACGCTGCATTAACTGTTATTGTACTTGATATTCTGAAGTAAAAAACAAATAAAAGAATTAAATTCACAAAAGCATATTCATTATAAATTAGGTATCACTTCAGCTTAGGTGGAAACGGTTTCTTTGCTATTTCGAAAAATTATATTGATTTGACAGAATAACTATACATAAATAGATGTGTTGGCCATGGGGGTTTGTTTTTGAAGGGGACATGCTCACTCCACCTTTCCCATAATGATTTTATATGCTGTTTAATGCAGGAAAAATCAGTTTTATAGAGTTGTCCCTTTGTTGAATCTTTGCCGAATCAGGTTAGGGAAAAGGCTTTTTTTTTTGTTTTTGCTTTTTTTTCCCCTCTTCTGCCCCTTCTCTTCTTTCTGTTTATTTGATCCACTTTTAAAATATCAGAGTATCTCCAGGACTTTTTTTTTGTGTTTTTTGTTACCGCCTCCCCACACCCCCCACCTTTTTAGTGGCAATCCACAGTTTTTGTCCTCTATTGTTCATTTTAATTTTTTTCTATATATTTTTGGGTCTTTTGAGGAAATAAATTTGAATTTCTCTGTTAGGCATCAGTAACTCAGCAACTAGGATGTGGGTTTTTTTTTTTTTCCTTTTCTTTTTCTTGGTGGAGGGTCAGGGGGTGGTTATTCCTCTCCCTCCTCCTAATCCCCACCTCCTTTTTCTAACCCAGCTTAAACTATTTTACTGCTGGATGTTCTATAAAGTGTAACTTATTCCCTTTTAGCATGTCAAAATAAATTAAAAATTACTTCTGAACTACTTGCCCAGTCTTTAATTTGAAGAGAATTCATACAACTTGGATTGCCATTTCTTTGTTTCCGCAAGATTAACTACTAAACAGTGAAAGTCAAATTTATTAAAGGAAGATATTACAGAAAATGAGCTATAATTGAACATTTAATCATTGAAATGATGTGTGGAGCACTAATCCTAGAGACATCAGGGACATGGAAGTGGCCAAAATGTATTCCTGAAAGCAAGGGAAGCAGATCCTGTACAATGATTGTTAGGCTGGTGAGTAGTTATATTAAAACCAATTTAAAAGGCAAGTGTCGGACTTCTTTCATGTCTGTCTTGCAAACAATAGATGATTTGATTTGATAGTTCAAGCCAGATGCATTAAAGGTTAGTCACTGGACTGGAGATTCCTTCTTTTTCCTCACTTAAAGAAATGTTTCATTTTCTGCTTCATATAAGTTGGGTGGTGTGTTGTATACAGATCGTATACAACATGGTACTGGACAACAGGTGAACAGCTAACCGGTTCAAGGGTGCCCATTGATGTTCATGGGAATGAGGCCTAGACTGCATATCCCACGGAAGGGCCGCTGTAGCACAAATTGCTGAAAATAATCATGCTTGCTTAAATGGAAAGGTGTCGGAACACACTGCATCTCAGCTTGCTGTGTGCCACTGGAAGGATTCAGAGGTGTCTTCTTTGTATGTGCATTCTCATTGACTTGTGAAGCTCACAATAATGAAGTTTGAGGCAGTAAAAAAAATTGCAAACAAACACCAGTTGTCATTGTTTTTACAACTCTTACAAAGAAAAAATGCAAATACAGCCTTAAATGTAAAATGTGGGGGAGCACTTTTTACATTTGCTGTTGTATTTAGACTTTTTTTTGCAATTTTTTTTTGTTTTTTTGTTTTTTAATTTTTTTATTTTATTATTTGCTTGTCTATTTTGTCTGCTGTTTGTGGTTGGGGTGGGGAAGGAGGAGGAGTGAAAGGTCACCAACAGGAAAAGGGGCATTATCTATGTTGTCAAATGGAGGCAGAGCCGGACCACAGAGATAAAGCAGACTTTGAAGAGTGAGGGGCATCTCATTTAGCAAACATGTTTGATGTACATTTCTTCCTCACGTTTTCTCCAGAAGCACAAATAGATAATGATCAATAAAATCAATAAATGCCCATTGATGCTGCGGTATGTTATAGGGATGCTACTGCACACATTCTGTATCGGAAGATAAGCAATTGATATTGTTCTCGTGATTAACTACAGGAAACCGGATACAAGGTCAACATGATCTAGATTTAAAAAAAAAAAGTATACCCTATAACGCCATATGTATTATATTGATACATGTTTTTCTAAGGCCTGCACCTCAGTAACAGGATTACCATTTTCCCCAAAAACCAGTTGTATACAATCCTATACATGTCTACTCCCCCTGGAGGATGATATATGCACTACAGGTGGCAAAGGTCACTTTTTTTTTAAGAATCCAAGATGGCTGCATGCCGGGTGGAGGTTAGAATGGTTTTCATATCATAATTTCATATAAGATGCCCTAATTTAGGAACAGTTACAGTAAGTAAATAGACAATAAAAATTGATTGTATTTAATAATAAGTCTTTACTAGTGTGAAACAGCTCATAATACCTTAATTTTTCATAAAATATTTTACAGAAAAAACGTGGTGAATAGGTGTGAATCAAATATGATACAATGGGTATATAAATGTATTTCATGGGTCAGTGAATCAGTTGCTGTTTTTAGTGCATTTGTTGATTACGGTTTTTTTTTACGTACAGTAATTCAAACTGCACTAAATATTTATTTATTTGTGAGGTTTTGATGGCATGTAAACGTGCAGGGAACAGTTTGAATGAACAGGGTGAAGAACTGCAGTGTGATTGAAGAAAAAAGGATGGGAAACGGTGGGATCGAAAATCCAAAAAGTACATAATGGTGCCAAGACCTGCTATTGTGGAGACACACAATACATTTATGGGTGGTGTTGACCATGACATGTTTACATTTATCAGACGCTTTTATCCAAAGCGACTTCCATTCCCTACCTACAGGGGGCAGTCTCTCCCTGGAGCAA
>JBBPDB010000032.1:18856659-18870085 GCA_037974465.1 Brachypetersius altus | reverse complement strand
ACCGTCAACAGCTAGTAGCCCTCACGCAGGCAGTGCAGGAAATCCTCGGACGGATGCGGGAACTGGCTGCTCCGCCTGCACCGCCTCCCACACCTGCACCTGCTCCACAGCCGGCAGGAGACCCGAGTGGATGTAGGAACTTCTATTGGCATGTGAATTATATTTTGCAGAGAACCCAGGTCTCACGGACACGCAGTGGATCTCAGCGGTGAACCAGAGGCTGACGGGGCGGGCTCAGGACTGGGCAGCTGCCGTCTGGAGAGGAGGCGGCATCAACACCACCGACTATGCCGCCTTCATCTAACTCTTACAGATGGTTTTCGACCATCCGGGGCAGGGGCGTAAAAGTGGACACAGGCTTCTGCGGCTGCAACAAGGTTCTGGTACTGTGTGCGATTTCGCGATAGAATTTCACATTCTCGCCGCGGATAGTGGCTGGAACGAGGAGGCTCTCCTCACCGCATTCAGGGAAGGATTGAGCCCGGAGATCCAGAAAGTACTCGCATTTCGAGATGCTGGCCTGGAAGTGGATGGGGTCATAAAGTTGGCTACATCGCTAGATCTGCATTTGAGCGAAACCAGGGACCTGCTCATCGCGCTACTCTTCCACAGCAGAGCCTACCACCCCAGAGTCTACCTTCTGCCGCTGCCGTCCCTGCCCCCGGAGAGCCTGCCCCCGAGCAAATGCTACTGGGGGCATCTCGTCGGGAACGTCGTCAATGACAGCAGGCAGGGGTCTGTTTTTATTGCAGACAAGCTGGACACTGGAGGTTACAGTGTCCTCTTCGACCTTCGTGTCCCCCCCCCGACTCAGGTGGTTGAATTTAGTTGTGTCAGTCAATTTGTTATCCCTGTTACCCTGTCTGTCGCTGACTCTGTTTCTTCTGTTTGTGCTCTTTTAGATTCGGGGTCGGCTGGGAATTTTATTTCGTAGTCTCCTCTATGTGTGTTCCTACCCACCAGTTGTCCAGACCCGTCACGGTCCATGCCCTTGATGGTCAGCCCATTAGTAACGCCCTTCTTAGTTTCATCACACTCCCCGTTACTGTCACTGTCCAGACCACACACACAGAAGTGATTTCATTTATTGTTTTACCTCAGTCCAATCACCAGGTCATTTTAGGGATCCCCTGGTTACATTCTCACAACCCCCACATTGATTGGCAGTCCCACACCATTATTTTCTGTAAGAAGTCCTGCTCTGTACCGTCACTCCCCGTCACAGCCGGCAACATGACTGGGCAGACTTCCTGGCCTGGGCAGAGTACGCCCAGAACTCCTTGCGCCACTCTGCCACCGGCTTGACCCCTTTCGAGTGTATGCTCGGGCGTCAGCCCCCTCTTTGCCCGTGGGACCAGAGTCCTTCAGAAGCTCCAGGAGTGGATGGCTGGTTCCGTCGGGCGGAGCGGGTGTGGGAGGATGCACACACCTCCATCCAGCAGGCAGTTCCCCGGTTTAAGGACCGTGCCGATCGTCGGCGGAGAGAGGCGCCTCCCATCAGGGAGGGTGATAGGGTCTGGTTATCCACAAAAGACCTGCATTTAAACCTTCCGTGTTCTAAGTTGTGCCCCCGTTTCACAGGTCCCTTTTTAAACAGATTAACCCCGTTTCCTTTAAAATCCAGTTACCTCTAGACATGAAAATTCACCCTGTTTTCACCCTTAGGTCTGTCTGTCCCGGTCCCCTGCAAGAGGGCGACGTGGCCGTCGCGTCCCCCAAGGCCCTCGACATTGATGGTACTCCAGCCCTCTGATTACGTGCTCTGTTAGACTCACGTCATCGCAGAGGTGGACTGGAGTACCTGGTCGATTGGGAGGGGTACGGGCTCGAGGAGCGGAGCTGGATCTCGGCTCCTGATGTCCTCAGCCAGAAGCTGGTGGACGATTTCCATAAGGCACGTCCGGATCGTCCAGCCTCGCAGCCCTGGGGCCGTCCCCCTCGCCAGCCATCGCTCCCATGCCCCGTCAGGAGGCGGCATGTTCCTGTTGATCCCCAGGAGGGGATTAGGCCTAGAGAGGTGGGTACTGTCACGGTCGCCTCACCCTCTCCCCATAAATTCCGCTCCCCGTCCCCTGAGTATTAGTTTTCCTGTTTATTTTGTCTTAGTGTCTTTCCTCCCTTCTCCCCTTGTATCCTTTAGAGTCTCCCAGCACTGTTTGTATAGCGTCCCGTCTTGATTAGTTACACCTGTTCCCCGCCTTGATTAGTCTCACCTGTTTCCCGTCCCGTGCACTATTTATAGCCGAGCCTGACCCGGAATCATCGTGCCGGTATTGGCTCAACCTACGCGTGTGTTTTGTTTCCCCAATCTTTTTGTTTTGCAGGCTCGTGCTTATCATCTTTGAGTTTGGTGTATTCGCCCTGAAGGGATCTGGTTCTGTTCAATCCACGTTTATCTCATCTGTCGGCTGAGACAGCCCTGTTCTGTTATTTGTGTTTATATGCCAGCACGAGCCTTGCTGTTTATTTGTTTTGCTTTGTGTTTACTGTTGCCCCCTGAGTCGGGGTTTCCTTTGTTCCTACATTTGTTTGTGTTCATTAAATATAGTATTTCTTTTCAAGTAGTTCGGAGTCCTCCCCTTTGCCTTCTACACACCCACCTTGACAGTGATTAGTGTCAACACATATGATGGTGAAACTGTTATGTAGTGGTTTGAGTAATGTGCAGACAGAGAAATTAGTAATTTGGTCAGAGAAATTAGTGTTTGTAAACAGTCACAGCAAACTGTGTAATGTAGCTTAACAGAAGTTTGATCCGCTACTATTGGCATTAGCTGTTTCACTCACTGGAATGATCATTCGGGTAAATGTGAGTTATTTAAATGCATAGTAAAAGAGTTTGAACCTGATTTGATCCCTGTTCTGACTTTATGTGCCTTTAGTTAGAGCTTTTTGTCTGTGGTGATGCCATTTGGTGTAATAGAACCAATACGCAGTGTCAGCGATTGTTAGGGATTCGTTATGTGGCGCAAGAGGTTGCTTATTGGGGAGCACCTTCTTCAGGCGTCATACGCTCCCATAGATGTTCACAACTACTCAAAATAAATTAACCAACGACACCACCTTGGGAATTTCACCCAAAGAATATACAAATTTGTGGTCTATAAACCAATAGTTTGAAGGACAAGCAAGTTCGTTACCCAAGAGGCAGAAGGCGTGGTTCCATGCATCCAAACCTAGTTTTGTAAAACCATCCAAAGTTGGCAGGGCAGATAAAACAAAGAAAAGCCCAAGGAGCTGGTACTCACTATTGGTAAAGTGGCCCACAAAGACTGAATGATGCAATAAAGTTACGCTCGAGGAGGTGTGAGAGGTCACCTGATCCTGAGGGTTGATCACGAGTGGTGATTTTGAAATGAGATGCCCAACAAACACATGTATGTTTGATGGTGAGGTGTTTCTAATAAACAAAAGGATGTTATTTTGAATAAATGTATAATGAGTGTGCACCTTCATTATAATGCTATCAGTTCTCATTCAAGTATTCATAAAAAAAGCATACCAAATTAACTAGTACAATAGGTAAGCATTCTAAATATTCCAACATTCACTCACAGGTTATATTCAAACACTAACTAAATATTCAAACACTCATTCACAGCTGTGGCATTTCTCCCAAACTTTTGAATGTTTGAATTGCAAGTGTTGTCTCAGGGCATGTTGGCTTATGCTTATGTTACCTTTCTACCTCTTGCTCTCTCCTTTTCTCCTTCATTTTTCTAATTTCCTCCCCCATCTCTTTCTCTCTTACTTTCCGCATTATGTGTATGTTTTTTTATTTTCCCTCTTCTATCCTGCCTCTCTTTGTGTGTTCTCTTAGTCATACCCAGTTTGTCTTTCTCCACCAGGCTGGAGTCCAGTTATGTCCATTTATCACCCACCTCTTTATCCAACAATCCACCATCAACAACATATCCATCATCTATCCATCTGTCATTTCACCTAGACATCCGTCATCCACCATCCATTCATCCACCCACCTATCTATCCATGCCCCACTTCATTAACCTATCCAGCCATAGCGTTTCATTTCATTTAAACATCGACGGAGAGTTGACGCTGACACTGATGCTCCCTGAGCCTGCAGGACAGCTTGAATTTCATTGGAACTTGTTTGGGGCTGCTTATCCACCATCCAGACTATCCTGCAACCTTTCATGATTTTTTCTCTTCCGTCCACGCCCAGGAAGATACAGTGCCATGGGTTGCAAACTTCTTGATAATGTTGCGCACTGTGGACAAAGGTCTCTGGACATGGACTTGTAACCTTGAGATTGTTGATATTTTTCCACAATTGTGGTTCTCAAGTCCTCACACAGTTCTCTTTTCCTCTTTCTGTGTCCATGCTTAGTGTGTCACACACAGACACACAATGCAAAGACTAAGTGAACTTCTTTTTATCTGCTTTCAGGTGTATTTTTTATACTGCCCACACCTGTTACTTGCCCCAGGAGTGTTTAAAGGAGCATCACATGCTTGAATCAGTCTCATTTATCCACAATTTTGAAAGGGTGCCAATAATTTTGTCCAGCCCATTTTTGGAGTGTTGTGTGACATTATGTCAAATTTGCTTTTTTTCCTCCTGTTTTTGTTTGGTTCCATTACACACAAAAAGAATAAACATGCATATAGCAAAATATGTGTTAATGCAATACTTTTCTGTGAGAAATACTTAATTTTCTGGAAATATTTCAGGGGTGCCAACAATTTTGGCCATGACTGTACATGACATGACTGTTATTCCGATTACATGCGAGAATTCCCTCGGAAGGTAGTAAGGACACATGCTAACGGCTAACAGCTCAATGTCTCTGCTGCAGAGCTGTTCTTTCAGAGTGACGTGCCCTGGGTTACACCATCTGTCGTTCACAAACACTGCCAAGCCCCCTCCTTTCCTCTTACCGCTCAGTCATTTTATTTACATATTTATTTTTGAAAATTATTTTGGCTAAAGCAGAAGTTATCTCCCAAATAATATACCCATGTCACTCCTTGTATGTCTCCTCCTGTAATATTAAAAAAGCCAACTCAATTATCTTCAAATTCTTATGGAAAAATAAAATCCATTTTATTCAGATATCACAGAGTGTAAATAGGGTAGTTTTTTAAATCTATAATTGGAAATTGGAAATTTTGACACAGCCTAAGTTAATGTGGTTTCACATAACTAGGCCTTTGGTTAGGAAAATAGGTGGTCTGGAGTTTCTTTTGAAATGTAATTTTGAGATCAATAACATTCTCATTTAGAAAACAACAGAAAGAAAGAAACAGGAGCCTTTTGGCAGGTTTTGGTTGCACAATAACACGGAGGGTGGCAGAAAGGAATGTCAAGAAATACCAGCATTACCAGCATTGTTAATCATAATCAACAATAAATAAACAGCTCAGTAAAGTACTCTACACCTGTGGCCCCCAACCCCTGGCCCACGGGCCGGTACCAGGCCATGGGTCATGTGGTACCGGTCCGCGGGCTGCACAGAAAAACAATGCTGTTAATAAAGCTGCGAGTACACATTTGATTTAAGTTTATTATTATATTTTAAAGGTACCCCATTATTATATTTTTAAAATATAAAATATAAAATCCCCATTTTTATGCGTATCATGTATTTGTATAAATACGTATACGTATATTTATTTGCCACTCCTTAAAGGCCGGGCCGTGAAAATAGTTTCTGATATTAAACCAGTACGTGGCGAAATAAAGGTTGGGGACCACTGCTCTACACAGCAATAATCATCGGCAAGACCACAATCCTCAAAAATTGGATGTTAAAAAACCAAATCAATATCAAATTATGGGAAAATTTACTAATCGAATACATATCTATGGAAACTATTTCTACTTCAAAAAACACTGCTGCTAATACTGATATATGGAATTCACTTTTCAATAAACTAAATTTACAAAACTAGCTACTCTGGCTGTAACACTACATGTATTCGTACCAAACCATCACAGTACATGATGTCTTTTGGAGAATACAAGGTATGACGGAGAAGACATGATTGAAGTAATACGGAATCACGGAGGAACCAAAAAGCGCAAGTAAATCATAAACCTGGGTCATAGTGTGGTGCAATAGTGCCACCTACTGGTGGTACATACATGAAAATATAAGCAAGCGTGTGTGTTTACTGGTTAATACAATGCTGTTTATATAAAATAAACCATAACAAACCAAGCCTCATTCTTTAGAACTTTTTGTTGCTTAACTTTGCTGTATTGTGAGCCGTACCGAACCGTGACCCCAAAACCGAGGTACATACCGAACCGTGACATCTGTGTACCGTTACACCCCTACTAGCTACATCTCTTCCATCTGCCCATGTTCTCTTCTGCCCGTATTCCATTCGGCAGCCAATGTAAACTACAAGAGTACTCAAGAAACATCCAGTTATACATCCTACAATATAGTACATCAACAACTTCCAAGCACCTGTTCCATATCTCTCTCCCTCCCTCTTTCCCCCAGTCACATGTTCCATATCTCTTATCCCTACTTTTTATTGTATCTACTTTAATATTGCATGATTATATAATAAGATATTACTATTCTAAATGTTATTCAGTTAAAAGACGATGGTATGACAGCTTTGATGTTGTATTATGATGGCACAAATATGACAGTAACAACAATAATTATTATTATTTCTATTATAATAATGACGACGATGATGATGATTATAATTATAGCCTCTAATCATTAATAATATACCCTATGGCCAGTTCCTCCTTCAAGCATTTTCCAAAGCATCCAAATCAATCTGTCACATACACACAGATAGGTAGGACAAGCAGGGCAGCCTGGGTACCATTTCTTTTTGTGCTAATTTTAATACACCACACAAATCCAACATGAACATATACACAAACATACAGGTAAGGGTGGGTTGATTACTAATCGCCCATCATGCTCAGTTTAATGCATTACATTATAATATATAATCATAAACACAGAAAAGACAAGCTCAACGAGTTGGTTACCAATCGCCCTTCATGCCGCTACACCAGTAATACACACACACATACACAGAATGTATTTGAAGGGTGCCTAACATTCACTCGTCATTCCTCTTCAAATACACAACACTAATCTCCCACGTTTATACATAATATGTAGTGACTATGATTATTATTTTTTTTACACATTGCAAACACTGTTTTGATTCTTTTTTGTTTTTCTTCCCCTTTCTTTCTTTCCTCGTTGTCATTATACAATATCGCTATTATAATCATGGTTATTGTCAGTATTGCAAGCACCAATATTTATCCTAACATGGTCATTTACTAATATTGCAACATCCCCAATATAATATCTGTAACTATTGTTATTATTTAATTTTGGCAGCCCTCTTATAAGTGCCTGACCGCTGTCACTCCTCAGACTATGCGCACACAATTGCACACACACAATCACACACATACAATCCTCCCCACTCTTGTCTCCACCCCTAACTGTCCTACATATATTTTTTCTTACTCTGTACTGTTGCAATAACTTGTATTGTTCTCTTTGTATAGTAATAATAATTAAAAAAAAAAAATACCAGCATTAAACATTCAAAAGACACATGGTGTGAGACTTAGTCATAGATGGCACGTCTCTCTATTTCAAAATTTGGTTTGATGGTAAAAGACATTTTTTACCATCAAACCAATTTAGTGCACTACATGGGACTTTTGAGATGGACCCGGCAACGGTCACGTGACCCGGAAGAAGACCGAAGGCTGCGTCAGAATTCCTGCATGAAGCTACCTTTTCTCCTTACTCTGACTTTGCCTAATGTGTAGCCCATGGCCTCGCTAAATATATTGCTAAAGCTGCCTATTATGTGGACTTGACTACTTGACCACTAGCTAAGTATTTGTATTCAGTTATTCGGACGCGGCCGAAGAACAATCGCTCTTCTACTATTGCTCCATAATGGATCGGCCAGACGCGACGTTTACTTTAGCATACGTTGTTTTTGCTGCTTGTGTTATATTCACGCCTAATGAATTTCGTTCGGCAGGTTTGACAGTACAAAATATTTTTTCAGAATGCCTCGGCAGCGAAGACATTGGCTTTATTCAGTATCACATCAAGAGAACAACCCTTACTACATTAATCCACAGCTCCTTACCTCTGGGTAGGCCTTCTTGTTTGTCTTTCCTTAAGCATATTACACAAGTGATTGTCGTAGGGTGGCAATAGTTCAACGAAATATTTCGGGGCGCCTTGGCGAGCAGCATATTTGTCCAAAGTCACACGGGAGACGCAACGTCAGTGTGTTTTGAGCTCTGATTTAACACTGTGGACCCATTTCAAGCAAATGCTAAGGTTCTTTTGCATGAGGGGCTGTTTAGGAAATATTTCAGACTTGGGTTACACAAACACATTTGAAACACATACACATTCACGTTTGAAACTCACGTATTCTTCCTGTAACTCACACACATATATGAAACACTCTTACAGATACAGGTGAAATGGACCTACACACACACACACATACATGAAACATGCATACAGATACAGATTAAAAGGACGCTCATGCAGATACATGTGAAATGTATTTTCTCATACTTGTGAAATATGTGTACAGGTGAAACTGACTCACGCACATATGAAATTCTTATGTGATGCATGTGAAATAGATTATGTAACAAAAATAAATTCATACAGCATAGTGAAGCTTTTCACATGTTTATGCGCGTGAAAACATTTCCGTATATCCGGAAGGTGTTTCACTGTATCCGGAATGCGTCTCAAATCTTAAGTGGGAAATCTTACATCTCATTGTGGTGGATTTAAACAGCGACCATGTAATGACTGAGGCTGTCGGTTTGTTGAATAAAATTTTATCATCCCTGACATAATACAAAACATCAACCCGCTGCATCAGCGACTCCCTCAATTGCAAATCAGTGCGCCGAAACTGAGCTTAGATCGCTATTTCATGGTGACAGCCAAAGAATGGTAAGAGCTAATGCCACAGCTCGAACTCAGCAAGAGATCTCACAAACATTACTTGCCCAGTCGGCCTGTTACAGTACATTTACATTTACGGTATTAATCAGACGCTTTTATCCAAAGGGACTTCCATTCTCTAACTACAGGGGGCAGTCTCCCTGGAGCAACTTGGGGGAACCCATTGGTGGTGTAGGTAGGATGACCTCTGGGTCAAGAGACTCAAAGCGCTGACTATGTCTATGCATAAAAGAATGAAATGCAATATTTCCATTCCAACATGTTTTTGTTTTTTTTAAGAATTTACTTAAAGCATTTTAATGCCTCCCATAAAACATTTGAACCATGGAACCTTGATAAATCAGAAAATATTTGCAAATCTTAAATAAATGTAAACATAATTTAAATTATAGTAAAAGAAAAAAAAAATAGAAAAAGGAACAATCTACAACAGTAGCACAGATGATGAAGGAAACTGCCCAGTGATTTCCCAGTGATTCTCTGTGGCTCTGGGTGGAGAGCTTTGGAAAAACACCATTTATTGCAGTTCAGTCAGTCTTTTGCGATGTGTATATTGCACATGTTGATATTGCGATGACAGTAAAGTTGCGATATATTGTGCAGCCCTAAAGTCCACAACCCTTTAGATTAATCCAACTCAGGAATAGATAAATATTAAGTGTAGTGTTCGATTGCCTCAGAGTCATATCACTTGCTCTATGAATACAAGCTGTGGAAAGCTCCATAGAACCAGTATCTAGTAGATGTAATGCTCATTGTGGTCTGCTCAGTGAATGGAGAAGGTTCCAAAAGTTAACCAACAGCCTTTTAGCTGCTGTAAGGGCAGCCAAGAGAAGTTATTTTTGAAATCGTGAAAGAATAAGTTCTGAAAAATCATTTAAAAAAATACAGCTTCGGAGAAAGAGTAATATGCGAATCAATGAGAATAGATGTATCGTGGTTATCTTTTGTTGGAATGGCTAAAAAGGTGGCAAGTTTCAAAAGATGGGATCCTTGTGAGCACAGGTTACAGGAACCTGGAACCTGGATTTTTAAAATTAGTCTGATGATAAAATCAAGCCCCCTTTTATCTAATTGCTGTTGATTGATGTTTTCAAGTAATATATATTTTACTTGTACCTTTTTTCAGATTAGTATGTTCTCTCTTGCAGGCTACTACATAGGGATGTGCATTGCTGCACCAGAAGAGAATCTTATGTACATCCACCTAGCAAGTCAAGGATGGCAACTTTATTTTGGACTGTCAATGGCCATTCAGCTTTTGAGCTTTGCTCTGGTCTTCTATTGGTCTAAAAATCAATGGGCGAATCATCCCATATCTAAGACGCTTGGTGTGTATTCCTTACCACGGTCCAGCTGGAGGGCAGTTGCATCATCCATCAACACAGAATTTTGCCGCATTGACAAATTCGCAACAGGGCCACCTGATGCCAGAGTGATAATCACAGACACTTGGGTGATAAAAGTTACAGTTTATCACTTACATGTCACACTGCAGCAGGATGCACACTTAACTGTCATAGACTCCAGGCAACATGACCTGTCTCCAGATTCAAACACTCCAATTCAGATTCTTACTCTTACCGTTGCAAGCATCAATCCCAAAGTTAAATCTTTTGACATAAGGTACATGACATTTTGGTTAGATATCAGCTTTGTTCTAGTCTCACTTTTGTCTCAATCAAGTCCTTCGTTATTGTACAATTAATTGTACTGTTTTTTTTCTTTTCAGGTTGAATTCGACAGAGTATGCAGAGTTACGAGAGAAATTGCATTCCCCTATCAGAAATGCTGCCAATGTGGTTGTCCATTTGACTCTGAGTGAGCTCTTCTTGGAGACCTTTAAATCTCAAGTGGAGATGAATCATGTTTACGCATACACAAGTGAACAGGTGAGAGATGTTATTTATGTATACACGCACTTATAAAATACTTTATGTATGAAAACTATAAGCCAATTGTGTGGATTTTCCTGATATAAAAATGCATATTATAAAAGATAAATCGATGTTTTCCTTTTTTTAATTCTTTATTCAAAGTTCCTTAATGACATTTTACTGAGTAGTTGTGTGAATTTAGGAAAGCTCTAAAATATGCTTCTCCAGGACCAGGGTAAGGAAACCCTGCTTTAAATGTTGCTCTGCATGAAACCATTGTGATGCTACATTATTTTATATTAAATGTAATCAATTTTTTATTTTATTAACTCCTCTGTGACACATTGTTCGTGACACCTGGAGTCCAAGAGAGCATAATTGGCTTTACTCCTCTTTCTTTAAGCAGCAGCTTGAAAAAGAGCAGAGGCTGATTTTACCTGTTCTAGTTTGTAGCATTGTGTGAAAATACATCTGACAGTTTTTAAAATGGTGAATATAGATCTACATAGGTGTTATTCATTAAATGTGATGCATATTCCAACAAATGAATGTGTGTTATGAATGCAGTGTGGTATGGAAGCAGATGTGAGCAGATTTTCCTTATTGTTTATACATAGATTAACAGTGAACTAGAGATCATACACATTACAGGTCAGACAACATAGTGCACTGTGTCATCCATATTTGTCACTGTGTGTGTTCCAAATCACTAACAGTTAAAGACAGAAATATGTTTTTCAAATACAGTAGGTTTCCTAAACCACAACTATCACAATCACACATACCACAATAATGCAGTTATGCAAAGGCTAAGGCTTTTGTAGTTCTCTTTAGTCATTAGTTATCATTAGTTTAAAAATTGTCCTGCTGTTATGTTGTTTTCCTAGCTAATGGGCTTGTATGGTCATAGACAGTATCTTATAAGGTCCAGCTTTAAGTTTTTAAAATCCAAGGCAACCCCATAGCGTGCTCTCAGCTTTGTGTCTGTTGCCGACTGTAAATGTTAATTACTTTGACTGTTGACTGTTACAGTGATAGTTACTGGATTTCAGTTCAGAGACTCAAAAGGGGAACCCATCCTCCTCTGCTCGACCTGGAGAGAGAGAGAGAGAAATAGGGAAAATGGAGCTTAATCACTTTTGGACAGATTGGCCATCTACAGCTAACAAAGCCGGTACAGTTAAAAGTTAGTAGCAGCAGTTTTTGTTGTTGTTTGAGTGAAGAATAGTTTAGAGTTTAGTCCACAGTAATAGGACTAAGAGTCTCCGCTGGAGCTTTGGTCAGCCATTGCCATCGGAAGGGGAGGAGCATGTGGGGAGTGGAAAGCAGCCGAACCAGTCAAGGACACTTGCGCAAGGGGCTGCAATGATTGCAAATTTGGGATAGACAAACGTGCAGTGGTTAGCTAGAAAGGGCAGAGCAGAGGGGTATGATAGACATGAGAGCACCCTGAGACACTGGTGAACCCCCTCTCCACCTTAGAAAAACCTTTGTGAACGTGAGGTGTGGCTGGATGAGGTGTGCCCACCACCTCCTATCTCTACATCCCTCCTCTAATGGGAAAAAAGTTATTACTGAAAGCCTGACCAAACAAGCAGGTTTTTCAGAGACATAAAACTGAGCTGGGTCAAAAATCGTGATACAAACCGAATTGTGTGTTTGGTGTATCGTTACAGTCCGTCTATACGCGGGTGTTCTTGGAAGGTAACCCCCACAATGTTAACTATATCAAGGAGTGAGCTTTTTCTGCCTGACTTTTTAACATCTTGGAGGTAAAACGTAATCTAGTGTGGATTGAAGAGAGTTCTCTGTCCGATTTGTGACCCCACTGCCCTGCTGCGGGGGCGCTACAGCCGGAGTTGGTGGAAGGGAGGGCTTTTGCCATTGGACATAGACCAAACAAGTCCTGTGTCCTACAGCTTAAGCAGCGCAGCCACTCTCTGCAGTGCTAGCGTTAGCCATGTTAGCTAGCGGTGCCGTTTCAGATGCTGTACAGAAAGCTGGTACTGTATGTGTACGTGTGTGTGTATGTGTAGGAGTTTGTGTGTGTCTGTGTGTGTTTGAGAGTGAATGTGTGTATAACAGAGCAATTGGAATCCTTCAATGTTCGCTGACTACTGTTGGACATTGCAAGGTGATGCACCAGACATTAAATACAAACGAAAATCAGGAGCAAAACACTTTTCGTTTTGTTGGACTTAGTAGTTGGACACACTTGTTCAAACTGGCTTACTTGCTTTAAACACTGATTTTAATTGTTATCCAATCTTGTTTATTGTTTTGCTATTTTAATTATTGTTTTGTTTTTTCTCTGTAAGGTGATATTGGGTTTTAGAATGGCACACTCAATTAAAATGTATTATTATTATTATTATTATTATTATTATTATTATAATTATAATACATGAGAAGCATAAATGCAATTAAATACATTATTGTCAGTAAATAGTTAACTGTCTATTTCTCAGATTTCTGACATGGTGCACCACACAGAGAGGTAGTGTTGTCAAAAGTCCCGGTTCTTCGGTACCAAGTACGGTACCTAAAAAAAAAAATGTTACGGTACCAGGTTTT
>JBBPDB010000032.1:18837013-18856559 GCA_037974465.1 Brachypetersius altus | reverse complement strand
TGCTGAAGGTAGGATTCGAACCCATGACCTCTTGGTCTAGAGGCAAGTATCCTACCCACTGAGCTACCTCCACCCATCACTTCATACTCTGAGTCTGTGATCTCTTTAGAGTGATGCCCAAAAGAACCATGTTTGGTTCCCATCAAAAAACTTTAAAAGGATGTTAGTGTGAAGAAACTTTTTAAAGGGCCCATATCCTACATTTCTTCTTCACCCAAGTCTCATATATTCAAACTACCTCTGCTCTGATTTGCTACTCAGTATTATGCCGTGTTAAAAAAACAGCTGAAATGCTTCTTTATTACTAAAGATGTATGTAAATGTGCTCTTCATCACTAAAACAGTTTTCAGACAGGCTCTTTTTGCAAATTAATCTCGGTATATGGATCATATGGACTGATGCATGATTGGTACATTATAGAAGGTTGATTTGCATGATATGGACCATTTAAAGAACCTCAACATGATGTAAAGGTTATAGGAAAACCTTAAACTTGAGGGTCAAAAGGGTACTTTGGAGCATCAAATTGGTCCAATACTTTAGAAGAAGCACTTTGTTAAAGAACCATTCAGTTCTGGGCTCCTTTAATAAACATATCTGTACATGAGTCGCTCAGATCTTTAGGCTGGTCACCTAGGTTCTGTACCAATTAAATATTCAATATTCATTGAAAGGTTCTACATGGCGCCAAAATGGTTCTTGTTGGGCTCAGCTCCAAGGAACCCATTTAGAGTGTGGGCAAAGTTTATGTATTTACAGACAAGATAGAAATGTATTCTTCCATGTTTAGCCGCTGACTGTCTGCATTGCTGCGTCATTCAGCCCTGAATTACTGTAGAGGAAACTGATGAACTCCATCACAGCTGAGGTCTGACTGACTCAGAGGAGCGAGTCGGTGCAGCTATTCTGATCGCTCAGTGTTGTCCTCACCCTAGCAGCTCAAAGGAGATGCAGAGGTGGTTGCGGAAGTAGAAGTACTCCTTCATATGGATGACGTTGTGACAGTTGTCGCGGTCTCTCCTCCGCACTGCGTCCAGAATCTTCAGCTCTACCAGCGCCTGCTGATGGAACCTGCAGACACACAGCGAACGGGTCAGCATCGTTAACATTAACTTTTATTCATTACCTTCTCTGAACAACTCATCATCAAAACACAGCTCATTATCAACACATGTAAAACCCACAAATATATAATAGTAATAATAATAAGAAGACGAAGAAGAATAAATAAATAAATACATAAATAAATAAAATAATATTTTAAAAGTGAAAATATGTACACATTCTCTATTGGGATCAATCCTTAATAAGCCAATTCCTGCTAACTGTGTTGTGCAATTTCTTTTTTCAATACAAGTGGAGATCTATGAAAAAAAAAAGTTATTCTGGAAAATGTAAACGTGGTCCTAAATCACACAATGACGTACCCAGGATGCCCAACATTTTGCACACAAATGCACATTATTAATCAAGCTCAAATATTGCATCACCAACTTTGAGGACACACTTTTTCTGTTGGTTTTAAGGTCCAACTGCAAAACTGTGAAAGATCATTATCCTTTCCACAAGACAATAACTTTACATCAAACCAACAAAATACCTCCTCTGCATATACACACATGCACACAAATGTGGTGTGGACTGTAGGTTTAGTATCTACTTGTGTCAGTTAATGACCTTCACACTGTGACTTCCGAAAGCTGAATCAGATAAATAATACTTAATCATCTGAGAAAAAAAATACTGAAAAATAATGATAATCATCTTTAAAATCTCTTTCGGTATTAACAGAGTAGACTTAGGCTTAGAACAAGTGCTGCACTTGTGTGAAGTCCAAGTTTGGGAGGTTGGAAGAGGCGAGGTGGGGCAAGCCCTCGCCACTAAGCTCTCGTTTTGTTTTCTGCATTATTGAAAGGCTGTAAACCTGATGGCATCTGCATCAATCAAAGGGGTGTGATGTGGGCTGAAGAGCAGATCACTCGAGTGAGGTTGGGTAAGACGATATCGGCAGATGCCTTTTAACACCTCTCAGGGTTTCACGGTCACCTGCGACCCAGTCACACACAGATCAAATGGTCACACTCTGAGAAATGATAAAAGACGGAAATGCAAACTTTTTCAGCCTTAAAGGAACAGTTCAGCCAAAAAAGACAAGATTACCCAAAAAGTAAGGGAAAGCGAGGCACAAAACAGCACCGAGTAAAATGCATCATGGGCTTCTGACATATACGGGGTCCTCAAGTTACGACATGGATCAGTTACTTCGACAGTGTTTTTGGTGTAAGACGAAACACCCTAGTCACTTACTGATCCTAATTCAGCTGTAAAATCATAATCTATAACATAAAAACCCAACTGACCCACAGTAAGAGGGGAAGGACATGCATGTACGTACTTGTACACTGTACTGTAGTAACAGAAAAAGAATTACAAAAAGTGAGTGTAAAAACACTAATAGTGCAAAAAATGGAAGAGGTAGATGTACCGAGGGACGCCAACTTGCTCACTTATATGCCGCGTTACTGCATATTCTTCATGTTCTTCCGCCACTCGCAACAAAAACTAGTCATGGGAATGCACGTCGTAAACTGTCGAGACTTTTGTTACCCGAGTACCCTCTGTACTTTAATAGGCCTACAACATCAGAGCATTTGTATCTGCAATTTTTCCACAGCTATCAGAGAAACATCTCTTCAGATATTTCACCATTAAGGCTATTTTTGTTCCACTTTATTCAGCATAAATGCTTGTTGACCAATGAATTCTTTGTACACATAATTTCCTTCCCTGATGGCTGTACTGCAGCAGACTTTGAAGAATGAAAACAGCTCTCAGTGGGAGCCAGTTAGGATGCAGCCTCCACATCTCAGAGTTAGCTGTAACAGTGTGACTAAGCCTCCTAGGCACTAGGAGAAGTCCATATTACATAAATTCTTTAAATATAGTTCGGGTGGCATGTAAAGTATACTTCCGTTTTATTCTGAAGATGTTTGCTTTTCTACTTCAAAAAGGCATTTGGTTGTGTAACACATATTTATTTGTATTTGAATGGGCCGTGTCACATTTCTCTCCCTCCCGACGCAGAAGACTTCCATGTTTCAAAGCTTTAAGTTTTATTTTCAAACACATAAACCAAAAGGCACGATGGCCAAACAAAATAAAACCCGGGACTCCGGGAACCGCAGCATAAACAATAACTATACTGACGTTGGACCAGCAAACTCAACATGAACAGAAACCCTTTAGATACACACAAACCCAAATCCCACAACCAACGATCAAACACAAACCCTAAACCTAAACACAACCCAGCTGTGACTAATAAACCTGACACCATTACACAAACACAGATTACTTCAAAATAAAAGCAAACAAAAACCATATACAAACAAACATAGGCGGCTCCTAGTGGCCGCTCTCAGGCCCTGACAGTCCGCTGTACATGCAGATGCTCAGCTTGTCTTTATGTAACATTGAATCAAACCCTAAAACCATGAGGAGGTGTTCAGCAGTTTCTGATAGACTTGGTTATATGGTTTCTGACACTGCATGACTCTCTGTTATCAATAAACATGAGCTAAAGTACACTTCACGTCTGCTGATGCTGTTGTCAGCTAATTTACCAATTTGCCATTTTTTTACCGAATGTTTTCCCTCTTGGAGCAAAATTAAAGATATGAATGACAAAAAACAAATCTCTCTGGGCTGAATGATATCGTGTGTACATTTCTACATTTGGGTTAAGGTCTCTTTGGAACTGGTGAGTTGGTGGTGGCCTAGTGGGTAGGATACTTGCCTCTGGACCAAGAGGTCATGGGTTCCAATACCACCACTGGGTTCCTGAACATAACCCTTAACACCAAGTTGCTCCAGGGAGACTGTCCCCTGTATTTAGAGAATGGAAGTTGCTTTGGATAAAAGCGCCTGACAAATGCCGTAAATATAAACGGTGTCCAGATCCGAAACTAAACAGGATGAAATGCTTTTTGACATTATGCTGCCACTGCTGGAACCAGCTCCCCATGGAGATGAGATCTGTTTTAGAAAGAAACTAAAAACTGCCTCGTTTTTCATTGCCTTCAGTAAATCAGGTAGCTCTTTTATATGTATTTGTAATACTTGCACAAAAATCCCGCACTTTTATCGGTTTAACTGATTTTACTGACTACTTTACGCTTATTTGATTATACAATGAGCGACCTGGTGTATGGTAATGTGCTTTATAAACTCGACTTGCTGTGTCTTGCCTTAAAGACATTGTGTAAATGAGACACATTTCTATGCTGACATGTATGTGACTGGTATGTTTCAGTCATTCCCAAGCAATGTTTGGACTATTCATGAATCAAGCAGAAAACAAATTATTTTAGTCAATCTTTACCCATTTAAGACACTGATTGGAGGTGTTTTCAATGGATTATATATATGAAAATGTAATTCATGATAACTCATGACCATTTTCATACTTCTGTTTAACACGTTTTTTGTTTTTTTTACTTTACCTTTAAGACTGATATGAGTGAATGATCTCTTTTCTGATTGGCTGTCATGTATTCCAGCTCATTTAAATGGCAGCATGGGGCAGAAACACTCTTTATAACTTCTGCATTAATGAGCACAGCTAAACTGCTGTAGCCAAATAAGGAGAGGCCAAAAAAGAAAATACCTTTTCTTGTTGCGAATGATCTTGATGGCCACCATCTCGTTTGTCTTATGATCCAGGCATTTGAGGACCTGGCCGAAGGAGCCCTTCCCAATCACTTCCAGAACCTCGTAGCGGTAGGCGATATGATCGTGAAGGACCTGCGCACAGATCATATTTGGAAGCAGAGTCAGGTCTCGGCTATGCATAGCCAAAGCATCTATTTCGATCTCCATCTGGCAGGAAGACTTACTGCGTCACAGTGGGGAAAGATGGGTAAAAGTGAGACAGACAAATGAGCTGAAAACTCTCCCATCCCATATGTGTCCTTGTCTTTCCCTCACTGAGTATTATAAATGGCCCATTTATTTATTTCAAGCTTTGGGAGACTATCCTTGTCAAGAGTTGTGGTGCACTGTCTGAATTATTGGTTTGGGGGGAGCAGGAGTGTTCTATACCAAGAATGCTGGGTTCAGAATTTTAAATAATGCAAACAGTGCCTTGTAAAAGCACAGAGGACAGGGCAGGGAGAGTTCACATGAGGGTCTGACGGGAGATCAGATAGCCTTGAGCTGTAATGCGATTTCCCTGTTTCTTGTGAGGTTGAGCGTGAGGTCAGTGCGTCGCCACTTTATGGATAACAATTCAGGTTCTAGTCCTGATGCTGCAGAACTCAACCACGGTTAATGAGGCGTGTAAACATGTCCTTCATTGCCTCCGACCTCTTAAATGGGCCATGAACAGTTGACTACGCAATGAATGAATGTCCTGCTTTTAAAACACACTTGATAAATTATGTATATTATTTATTCTACTGCAGAGAACTTAACAATAGCAGACTTATCCGCTGAATACACTATATAAAGAAGACTTGCCTGGAAACCCATCGCCCTAACCTTGACCCAGCCTTGAGGAACACTATATGATGTTAAAAAAAAAAAAAAAAAGACACACGCTTGCTCAATGCTTCACCTCGCCATACACTTTGAATGTGCACATTCCCACTCCTTAACACTCTCTGATGTTACCTTGAGGTAGCTGCCATGCTCGTCGTCATAGCCTGAATTCTGAGCAGATCCTTGGCAGCCCTCGATCTTCTTGGTGTCTAAGCCCAGATACCAGATCTCAGAGTAGTCCATAATCTCCTCCTGCTCATACTCCGTGAGCTGGCTCTGAAAGTGCTTCAGCGCAGCTGTTAGAGAACGACAGAGGAGAGCGATTGGAAATGTTGGACGCTCAGACTTTCCAAAAGACAAGTCAGCTTTTCCAGACACGATTGTGGAATGATTTTCTAAACTAATGTTTAACATGATCAAAAAAATGCTATACTTTCTACTAGTAATGCATGGATTCTCTTTAGGGGTCTAACTGTTCACTGAATTCAGATTTAAATTGGACACAAAGCTGTGGGGTCAATACAACTTCATCATACAGAAATCCGGTCACTGACCATCTTTTAAAACAGACACTGTTTGCTCTACAGTCCTGCAACACTCAAACAGACCCCAGCAACCTGCTGAGTGTTCCCAGATTGAGGGTAAAGGTAAGGTAAAAAATGAAAACCGATGACAACTAAGTAACAAAAAACAGCCAGCCTAATTAATGCCACCTAATCTGACATCAAGCAACACTCAGCTGGATGCTGATGGACAACAGTGTTGTCACCCTTTCAGCTATTTGTACAAACAACCTCACAAACAAAGTTTTCTTTCTCAGCAGATTATTTACAAGTAATTACATAATGAATTCCTCAGTTATACATATCTTTACATATTCTGAATCAAAAGGTTTGAGTCTTTTCTTGTCTGTGACTTTCAGGTCGCAGGGCGAGCGCCCTAACCACTAGGCTACCAGCTGCCCCAAATACTGTGGCCTAGAAGGTTTAAACTCTATGATGAATAACTGACCTGTCGGTGACATGGGCAGCCTCTGCCCTTCATATGTCCTGATCTTCTCAAACTTGTTGATGATGCTTCTGGTCAAAGACTCATTGATATTGTCCACGGAGGAGCCGAAGCGTGCAGGAAACTGAGGCCTTGGCCTCTCCTTCTCCTCCTGCAGGTTAAGAGTCAGATCTCATCAAAGAAATAAAATGCAAATCCTGACAGAATTTCTAATGAACAATAAAAAAAATAAACATTATTTCAGAGATGTAAGGTTTTGTTATGAGACCAAGTGGACCAAACCTGTTGTTTGGATGAAGAGTTTAACTAAGATCAAATTCATAGAGAAAATGTCATGAACACATTATTATTGGCTTCTTATTGGCTTCTGGACTGGCTTAAAAACTTGTTCTGAAAGAAGCATCTTACTGAAAGGGAAGGACTATTCGCTCACCTGACTTTGTTGGACATTCTGCACCAGCTGTTTGACAATGTTGGGTAAGATGCCATCGGATTGGTGGAGTTTGCCGTTGGTCACCACCACCTGTTTGACCGGAGGATCAAGCTGGGGCAAGGTGCCTGTTCCCGTGCTGCACTTCTACAAAAATCAAAAGGTTCATTTTTGTAAATAGAAAGTAAAAAAAAAATTTGCAGTGTAAATATGCAGTGGGTATGAGCACTGGAAATGTATTAAATAACAAAAGTGTATGAATCCTTATTTCCTGTCATTGTTTTAAACACAAATGATGACAACGACAATGTATAGCATGACCAGATGTGGGGTCTGGGAATCATTCAGGAGCTATTCAGAAAGTGTATTTAAGAAGTGATCCTGCGTTTCTGCAAAACATACAACGCAACAATGTTATGAGTGCATCGTTTTTTTCCCGGTTCAGGCCTTTTTTGGATGATATTCATGTTCACATGAAACACTTTGTATAGCACTGTATAGCACTGCCAAAGAACCAAGATTAATAATGTTATCTGCTCTTTAAATGAAAAAGGAGTTGCCAGTTAAAATACATGAGGCAATTAAAATTAGAATCATTGAGTCCCACACAGGGGGTCCTGCACAGGGGATCATGCAAAATTGTATGGGAACAGGTGTAACAGAACCTTTCATACAGAATGTAAGTGCACCTACCTGCCTCACATTATTTATGTTATAAAACTGGAACACAGATTAGCCAAAATATCTTATTTTTGTGTTTTATTAAATTGTGTGCTTTGAGCAATAATCTCTAAAGCACAGAGGATTGTGCTCTTGACCCCGCGTCCGTAACCTAAACGTATTTGGCTTAAACTCTTGTTGCTTCAAAACAGCTGATAAACACACACCCTCCTACTTGCTAAGCCGAGCGGTCAGTGGCCCTAGTGACCTGCCCCCTGGGTAGAGGATGGAATTTCAAGGCATGAGGAGTGAGAGGCAAATGAAAAAGTGGTTTGACAGGGATTGCTGCTTTCCACACCATCAGAGAGCGGTATAAAACGCTTCGGCCTCGTCTCCGCGATGACCTGCTCCACGCTGTTATATTTGGAGAAGTATAGGCAAGGCATATAAGGAAATACGGTCTGCATAGAGTCCCTGGTCCACGTGTGTCTGTACATTCTGCCGGAATATTTATAAGTAGATCCCTCCTATTTTTTACATGTCTTAGCTTCAGGTCAGCTTAAGGTGTGCAGGGGGAAAAAAAGCATCTAAAATGTGCGTGTGGCATTAAAATCCTCGCTGCTTTGGGCTAAATTTCTATTTTGATTCTGCTGACGAAGAATTTGCTGCCCTCCCGAAAAGCAAAAGTGCAGGAATATATGAGGCAGGAGGCTCGCTCGCGGCTCGCATGCTTGAAGACTCGAAGTCAGAGCTCGGCAACTTTCTGGGCCGAAAACGGAGCAACATCATCTATAGATAGACGTGATATTTAATCTCATGTGTTCCAGGGCTGCTGCCGTTTCTGCCAACTTGATTATGATGCATAGAGACAGAAGCTAAATTTAGTGCACAGGCACCTGCAGATCCGCGCGAGGGGCCGAATACAGTAGCCAGGCTGTAAACAAGAGGCCCCCGCTCTGCTCAGGTACTGCAGCTGCATGTTTAAACCACAATCAGGTCAATGGAATCTGACATTAAGAGGCTCTGCGTAACAATGACCACAGAGCAGAAGCCTGATGCTTCGCTCATTACTGTCGAAGAGTGTATTTAGTTAACAAGCTCAGTTAAAGGCCATTCTGAAGGACACAAAACCACGTCATGGGCGGGTGTTAAATATTTAGAAGCAACCCAAGGAACATTTTGCAGGCGGCATCTGTAGACTGTATATGACTAGATGGATAATGTTTGCATAACAGGATTAGTAATAGCAACTAACCCGCAGGGATAAATCCCACCTGTTTTCTGTATCCTGTAACCAGTACTGTGAAATCAATACCTTTATACTTCCTCGTGTGCTTGCAAAAATGGGAATTATTTGTGCTTTAAGCAAAAAACACCAGTAAATATGTTAATAAAAAAGATACTTGAAAACTTTTGTATTAAGATGAAATAAACAGCCACAATGCCCTCATGAATCACTCCATCTCACATTGCTCAGTGTTTCTTTGTATGAATTTGAATACTTTTTACTTTGCAATATCAGTTCATTTAAGAAAAGGATGGATATTCACTTTGCTGCCTTTAATCGATTCTCAAAAACATTGGCAAGATCGGAAGTATCAATATTTCAGTACTGATCCACCCATCCCTATGAACCAAAAACATATTTTTCATTGATTTATTTATGTTTATATTTAAATCTTTAATACATCTTCTATGAAGTGCAAAAATGTTGACATGAAAAAGTCGCAAGACTGTTGCCTGAGACATTGTTTTACACTAGTAAAGAGTAGAGAGAGACACATCCAAGTACCCAGACCTACTACTATTTTACCATCATTTTAGTCACTCTGAATGACTTTGTTTACACATGCAGAAATCTTTGAAACATGGGTGGAATTCTCATTAGAGCGCATAAACCTTTGAAGAGTTATTACTGTATTTTTCCTTTTCATTTACATTACAAAAATATTCAAATGTGACTACATTAGTAATTACATAAATAAATGTACATTCCACTTACATTCTGTATCAACAGGTTTGAGTCTTTTACTAGCATGAAATTATTTTACACTCCATCATCTTCTGTTATCGTGATATCTCTGCAATACTGACATCACGGAAGGCTGCAATATGCAAATGTGTTTCTGACAGGGTGACCAATCACAGCTCCAGGTGAGTTACTGGGTGTTCTGATGAATTGAGGTCTTCATGTAATCCAGCAAAAGTCTCATTATTTTGGCCAATCTTTAACCGTTAAAGATTTTCTGAGGTGTTGTTTTAGTTGCTTAAGACATTTGTGGAGGGATATATGCCAAATTCATAATTAATTCATATATTACCAAATATATAACCTCTTTTTAGCCCTTAAACAGAATGTTCATTCTAAAGGAAGCACTTCAGGATGAATGGGTGGGGCTAAACATGGAGACATGTAGTTGTGTTAGGATTGTGACATAACAGAACAGGATATTTTGAAAGAATGGATGGGAGGGGTGAATGTCCATTTGAAACTTCAACATTTACCTGTTTAATCCCAGAAAAATGATGATATGGGCCCATTAATATATCACAATATGTAGCAGTATGATCTCAGTAAATATATCTTCTCCACATTGTGCAGCCCTAACTGAGGAGGCGTGGCTCTGTTTTATGCTCATGCTGGCTGGTTGCTGTTGGATCAGTGTTGGAAGAGAATGCGTACCTGGGAATAGGTGCAGTTTGTTCCTAGGCGTGTGCTCTCGGCCTGTGACCTCTGAGGGTGAGGGAACGCCTCTGGTCTGGCAGCCTGCGCAAGCAAACAGAGAAAGCGTGTAGTGAATGGCATGGACAAGTGGGCACACTCACACCTCCCACTGCTTCCGTCAGCTCTTACAATAAGACTCACAGCGTGGGCCGCCATCTGAATGCTGAGGGAAACAACTCTCACCTTGGAATCCACACAGCATTATTCAACACTCGGCATGACTCATCAAGGTTCGCCGCATTAATTAACCTGCTATATTTACAGAGCTCCACTGCTTCAAAGCACAGCACTGATAAAATAGATACAAACACTTTAGGGTGTAATTGTCAAGTCCACTGCATACCGGTGGGCAGGGATCTCACTGTTAAAATGAGTTAAGAGGAATGATTCGTTCAAATGACTGAATGGAGAGGAGAGGTTTAGTTGGTAATAGCTTTGCCTATTCGTATTCTTATACAAAACGAAGTATGAGTGTGACAGGATATGAGTAACTTCCAATGTATGAAATACCACATAGTGGGTAAATCTCAAGTGTGGACAGAAGGATGCATGGAAGGAAGGTTTGGCTAAAAATCTTATATAAAAAACACTCAATTCTTTGGACAAAAGAGAAAAACTAATGGATTTTTTGACCGACATAAAACTAGCATTAAGCTTTCCGGTCTGCAATACAGGACCAGAATTTTGTAATTTTGGTTTTGGATGTTTCACTAAAAATGTTTCAATGCATTACTAATACATTTGATTAAAACATAAATAAAATACATTTTAGATTATTTAATAACATGGATTCAAAAGGGATGGAAAAGAGGTACACTAGTTTTACAAGAGTGGATCATTTTTGTCCTTTCTGACCTGGGGGGATCCCGGCATCCCACTTCAAATCGCGCCCTGTCTGGTCTTAACTGGAAAGTGTATACTGTAAATGACGCCTTTTCATTAAAGGCCCTTAATAATGTAATAATGTAAATGCTTTAGGAAACCTGCATGGTTTCATTAGGTTAATGCATCCTTCTACATTGAACTGTATTCACATTGGCTACGTTGCAGTTAAGATGCTATCATTATAACAGCTACAGCCATTAAATTAAAGCTTAAGAAAGCAATACACATTTTAATGGGCCACTCATTCAATAGCAGAACCCTCTGCTGCAGCCCGCAGCTCTTACTCTCCCATCAAGAACTCATTGGCTGTCAGTAAGCTAAGGGATCAGCGATATCAAAAGCGCCGCCGTTGCTCTGGTCATGGTGCCATACTCTGGCACATGTGGAGGTGAGGAAACAGCCTTGCATTTGTCTTAATCAGGAGGACAGCATGTCTATAGTGGTGACAGACAACATATGGATGGACTAAAAGGCACAGTCCTGCTGGGCACTGTCCCAGCTCATGCAGTCTGTCAACGCCAAAACCTGAATGGCCACAACACAGCACGCTTAAGACTCTAAGCTCTTACAGATATGTGGAAAACACTTAGCTGTGCGGCACAGAGACCCTCCAGGCCTTGCTTTTAACAGGGTCTCAAAGACGAGAATGTAGAAATGTAGACGTAAGCCTAGCAGTTTGTCAAGTGGAGTGAACAAGAGCAGCAGGGGGCAAACAATGTGATGACCAAATCCATGCGAGCCACAGGACTTAAGGGGTGTTCACACCCTTAATCCACACACTTATGGACAGTTCTAAAACACACGTGTATCTGTCCCGGATAAAAATCTGCTCCAGTTGGGAGGGCAAAGATACTGGTCATGGTCACATTCATTCAAACCTTCACTCATTCAATGCACAACTTAAAGGGCAGATATCATAGTTTTGAATTAAAAGAGTTAATGTAGTATGTAAGCATTCAATGTACTTTGAAATGTGCCATTTACTGTCAGGTCATATAGCTAACATATAGATCATACAGTCAGGCTGAAAATTAGGCCACAAAAAAAATTCTTTTGTGATGTCACAAAAACAAGCAGAAGTTTCTGGCCATTGGTCTTGAAGTCATAAGGAGTGTTTCAGTATAGAATGCTTTTATGTCCCTGTTTTACATGAATTGTGTTACTTACTGTGTTGCACATTTACACATAGTAATATAGCCCCACCCATTTCAAACTGCTTTCTAAATGAGGCAGCCAATCAGAGCAGAGGCCACTTCCATGTCTTAAAGGTACAGTTACAAAAACAGCGTGCTTTATTCAAAGGAATAAAATCGCAAGTATATAAACATCGCAAGTGGATCTCACTTGTGAAAATAAGAAACCAGAAGAACGGAGGACATGGGCCCTTTAAAAAGCCTCCTCAATTTGATCACATCTAAGTTTAACGTGGTAAGTGGAAGCAAATTTTTAGTTCAAACAGTGTAGATGCAGCAGTGACGGAGGAGCAAACTGAGAGCACATATTCAGGTTGTGCCGGGTCAGCTGTGCAATCTGAGCCAGAGACTCAAAACACATTCAAATATTAACACCTGTGTTGCTTTTCTGCACGGTCACTTTGCCTCGCGACTGAAGTTGCTATGTGGGTCAGTGTGCAGAATGCAGGTGAGTCTGAGAGGACACTTTACCTCTGAGAGGACACTTTACTAAACTTCGCAGCCCTGTATGATATACATACTGCCCATTATACATAATAATGAGCAGCGACCACTGCGTGTTATACATCCTTTAAATGCACTATGAAAGGATGCATAACTCTTTAAATGATCACAGTGGCAAAAGATCAAGGGCCAAAATGTAATTTCACAGGCTGAGTTGCTAAGCCTTGTTTCCAACAGGTGTTACAGAACATAAAAGTGGAACCAAAGAGGGTCAAGCAGCACTTTGATAAGTCTGATTGGCCAGACAGCTCAATGAAGGCCAACAGGCTTATACAGGTAGTTTTTCTCCAACAGCACAAAGAAACATCTCAAAGGAATAGTCCAACATAACATGCTAATGTTGCTAAAAATGAATGGAAGCAACCCGTCAACAGACCACATTATCACTTATATAATAATAATAACTTGTGACTATTGGCTTACATTCATTGTTAGCAACATTAGCCTTCTTAACTATTAAGTGCAATACAAATTTATATCTTAAAAGATTGCATTATAAAGTGTCCCAAGGTGGTTTAAATAAATGAACTGCCTTGACTCATTTGAGGTAATGTAAACAATTCCTAACCTGATTACCCTGCAATAGGAAATATCAGCAGTGTGAATCTCTGACCACACAATGATTCGATTCAGTTCATTACAAATTCTTACAGTTAACTTTCAATAAATACATCGAAAACACAAATGTGAGTGGATGAACTATTACATTAATGAATGAATTAATGAATTAATAAACAATACACAATTTTTAGAAATTGTTAGAAAATGGCATCAAATCGTTTAAAAACGAGCATATGTTGAATCTTATTGTAATTATTACTCCAAAATCAGTGCATCTGGATTTTACAAGGCCAGGATTTATGGCACTATAAAACCGCTGAAAGGGTGCTGTGGTTATCTGAGAAAGCCACAGGACTCAGGTATGCCTAAAAACACAAGGTATGTAGTTCCCAACACCTTGCAGCTTCAGTGCTTATGATTTACTGCCTTGAAACTTGCTGCTACATTACTTGTTGACAGCCGCTTTAGTCAGACACTAGTCTGAGGTTTTTGATAGCGACCGTACGATCACATGTCCCTCTGCCAAATATGTGCATGCCAACTTTGGTGGGCCGTGGAAACAGTTACTTAAACAGGAACCACTTCAGAAAGAACAATGTGAGAAAAAAATCACTTATAGTGTAAAAATGTATTTAAAATATTTAAGGGTAGGTTATGGAGAAAAAAAAACTTTTAAAAAAACTTTAAAAAAAGGATAGTGACGGGGACACAATATTAAATGTCAGACACTTAATACTACAGGACTACACAGACACTGAACACAAAAAAACATTCTTATTCCATTGGACAGTGATAGATGCTGAACACTACTAGACAAAAATGCACACACACACACACACACACACACACACACACACAATCTGAGCAGTTTGTTCCATCATCAGCAGCAATAAACTGTCTAAAAGGAGCCACACTGAAATAGCCACCATGGAGTTATAAAGATCTACCCTCACACAATGTTCCAGTCTCCTCCTGAGCCATTCCCGAGTGACCAAACATGCCTGATTTAAACACCACTGATCTGTTTCTCACACTATTGATCTGCAGCGTTCTGAAGGTGCAGGCTAGGGAAATTTTAAGAATTACCTTGTTGTTGATTTCTGGAAACATACTGTTTTCTTTGTTGTTGTTTTGATCAGCACGTGGACGCTTAAATTATGCCAAGCTGAAGAAACGTCCTATAAAGTCCAGCTGCAGCTTCTGAACAGAGACATCCTGGAGAGCATCAGCGTGCACGAAGGGAAGAAGGAGGAGAAGGTCGATGAGAAGCGTCTCAGTGGGAGGAGAAGTTGGGAAGTGGCGAGGATCCTGTGAGGTGGACTCTCAAAAGCTTTCGTCAGCAGGAGATTAAGAGAAGAGGCAAGCTGCTGGCGTCCTCGCTCTGACGCGCATTGAGCCGAGGCGCGCCACCTGTTCAGGTTTTCCCTTTGCTCTATATAGACCCCCTTTCTATTCACCGCCCTTCCCTGGCTAGCGGAGCTCTCTGTAAAGCTGCTTCCTGCGTATGTTGTGGCACATTGTGCCTCTGTGCACCGAGAACTGAAACACGAGGAGACCCCCAGCACGAGAAGTACGCATGTCTCGAGCTCGTTTGCCTCGTCGCAGCAGCAGCAGCACCGCCTCCTCCTCCTCTGCTGGCTTGCCCCTCACTCCAGCCTTCCAGCTGTCAGAGAGAGCCCCGGTCCAACGGCAAGGGTCATAAATTCCATCTATCACAACATCGTCACTTAGAGTAACTCCAAACCACACCGGGACCCCCAGAACAGTGCAGGAGAAAGAGTGAGGGGACTCTCCACATTACTCACTGCCAGTGGAGAAGACCTGTAATCAGTTTTCTTGGTGAACCAAACGCGCAGGCATGGGTCCATTCTTCCCTGCACAATTCACATTATTGCCCACGGAAGATGAATCACATGCCATCTCGAGCACCAAAAATAGAAGCAGGCCATGAACCTGCCTGTGCAACACGCCTCCTCTCCAGAGTCTCCACTGCACTCATAACAGACTGGTGGTGTTATGTATGAAGTAAAAAACAACCTAAAAAAACAGCACTGCAGACTACGAGTCCATGCACTTGATGTCTGATCATTAACACGTGAGCATCTGTTTAAAAAAGAAGCTAGTCTTTCCAACAGGGTGCGAGGTTATTTGCACACATTAGGGTGACATGACCCCTCAGATCACATTCAGCTATCAGATATGCTGTAATGAGGCCCTGTGTAGGACAGGTACAGCCCCAGACCTCGTTAGTGTAGTGTTATGGAAGCTGAAGGTATTAATGTGAAGGTAGGCTGGGAAATGGGTAATTCATGGTCAGACATGCTGTTGCTTTTTTAGTATATTTAAAGGATAACTCCAATGATGTTTAAACTTTCAAAATTAATTAAACACAAATGGTTCATTGTATAGAAGCCATACCGATTTCTTTACAATGGTGGTGAAAGGAACCAGGCATCGCAAGGCCTGCAGTACAGTTATAGTCATTTTATTTTCTTTACAAAATCACCAGTGAAGCTACATGTGTATTCCGAGGTTTTATATTAAGTTCCGATAATGGTAAAATTGTTGTAAGTCTGTTGTAAAAATGTTTTCTTTTGGGACAATTTTGCCTTACAGAGTCCTCTGTGTATCCTGAGCCCTCTGTGTATCCTGGATCCTGGATCCTGTGGATTTTTCAAATGTTTTAAACCAAAAGCTTCTCAAAACTACTGAAAATAATGTTTCTGGCAAAAATTGAGAAAAATGCGTACTTGAGTCATGTTCACATTCAGTATAAGTTTAAAATAAAAAAAATAATCAAGACCCTTTAGACTCAATTTTAGAGGTTTTTCAACAAATTACAATAAATCATGCATTTCCCGAAGGCTAATGCACATGTTTATGTGCATTTAGTATTTTCCAGTGTTGTTTACCATTGTTATTAAGAATGTTTGTACAAGTAGAACATGTCATTGGGACTGGAACAACAACTCTGTAGCATCCTTACATGTTAGCATTAGAGATATAAGCTGTTTTCCCTGGTGACTAATTGCCTCCTAGATAGAGAGGTAGTTGTACAACCACTACTGAGTCAGAGGGAGAGAATGAATGGAAGAGAAAGGCTCTCATGACAAACGAGGAGTGGAGAGTAAGAAAAGCTTTGGCTGATTATGATTAGGGGTCCTGTTATGTAACCCTGAGGCACTCCAGTAATCAGAGCAAGCCGTGGGGATGAACTGTTCCTGATGGAGTGCTCCTTCAGCACAATGTGGCTCAGAGATGTCCACGCACATATGTGCACGCACACACACACACACACACACACACACACACACACACACACACACACACACACACAAACAAACACTCTAACCTTGTCAACCTAAAGCTTGTGTCCATCTTGTTCATAACCCATAGATGAGTAACAACAGCTCCTTAATGAGTACTTCATGCATTTAGACTTCATATGAACTCTAAGCCACTGATGATATACTACTACTACCACCACTTACAACAACAACAACAACAACAACAACAACAACAATAATAATAATAATAATAATAGCCCCAATCAGGGATTTCTTAAGCTGACAGAGAATTTCCTACAAAACCAGGCAAAAAGGTAGCAGACCAACATTTAAAACATTTGTGTATTTATGTTCTGCTACTAAATTTATGGCTTGCCTTGGGCCAGCTGAGGTACTATGTTAGGCCTTTCTGACTAGGATTTTAACAAGACAGTAGAGTTGGTTGGGAGCCCTGTGTGGCCTTCTTTACCTGTGGCTGAACCCTCCTGTTCCTGCGGTTCTGGCTGCCCCAGTAGCTCCGGAGACACTCAAAGCCACAGCAGGTTGGTGAAGTCCCATCTTCCCACATGACAGAGCTTCCAGTCCATGCTTCTTTGGCCTTCACCTTCCTTCAGTCCTGGACCATCTACTCCACCTTTACTTCTCCTGGCCAGATGACTAACAAGACCAAGCGATATCTCATTTCGACAGGTATTCACTCCACCCCAGACTTCTACAACTCTGTTCTTCAGCTTATGCTTCTCAGAATGAACCTCATCTTCAAACATCCAATTAGTCTTCTGCCTTGAGAAAGTGAAAAGGATGAAGGTTACGAAAGCTGTGAGGTTCTGGAGCTTGGAGAGATCTCGGCTGGTGCTCGGCACCCTTCTGTTCTTCTTAAATCTGCATGAGTTCCCTTTCTGAGGTGCTCTGCTTTAGTGCTGTACTCCAGGAGCAGAGCAGAGTCTCAGGGAGAGTTGGGCAGATGCAAGTGCGGGGGGAGCTAACCGGCATGAGGCAAAGACACCACAGGGAATCCATCCCAAGCCGGAGACCGAGGTTGCAGGGGCTCTCAGCGCTGTCTTCCTCTTCCTGCTCAAGGGGCATCAGGGGAGGGCGTGTGTAGACTGATCCATGGCAGACGAGTGTCTTTAAGAACCCAAAGGAGCAGCCATTACTGTTTCTTTTTGGTTCCCCCTCCCTCCCTACTACCGTCTCCTGGAGACGGATCCACCAGAGCTGTCATATTTCCTCCCCTCCACTGCTCCTGTTCCCCCGGGACACTGACAAACATCTGCGAGGCACAGAGATGAAATCCTATCCCCCAGCGAGCACACGTAGGCTTTCGGACTCTGCCGCAGCACTTAGATAGCTCCAGCACCAGGAAAGAGTGGGGAAAGTTAGCTCTGCCCTTCATAATGCAATCTCAGCCATTTCCTAGAGGTATCATGTTCGTCTCTGTGGAGTCTTGGAGGAGAATTGGAGGGCTGAGAAGAAGGTGTGTGCGAGCCACTCAAACAAGACTAAATGGATCTGAGTAGTTGCGGTCAGCTGAGAATGTGAATGTGTTTAACAAGTTTTACTGTCGACATCCGGGCCGACCTAACACCGGCCATCATTAGGGGCCTGCCAGTGGGTGTTTGCGTGACTCTTTCAAAGAATTCATGGCCAGTATGAAGTTTAAATATGAATACACATATTGTTGTTGTCATATAAAAGCCTGAAATTCAGTCTTTTATTTTTTTTAGCTGCTCTTTACATTGTGTGAACACAGTGGTCAATAGTCCATAAATAAATCCCACCCAAAGCAATGTTTACATTTAGAGCACCTCATGGACCTAACTCACAGCAGACTGAAGAGTACTATCAGAGGTGGACAGTAACAAAGTAGATTTACTTGAGTACTGTACTTAAGTAGAGTTTTTGAGTATCTGTACTTCACTTATGACTTTCACTTCACTACATTTGAAAGACAAATATCATACTTTTTACTTTACTTCTCTACATTTCTATGAAGGATCTCGTCACTCGTTACTTTTATTTCTAAAAGTGGATGTTTTTTCCTCCTTTTCTAAAACGTGATTGTTTTATTCCCAGCTGACAGCCTATCAGTAATCAGTAGAGTTACGTCACGTCTGACGTAGCCGGTAACCATCAAATTAAGTTCAACGTATTGCATTTCTGCAGCGCCGGAGGATGGACGGAGACGGAGATTTTTCAGTGCCATTTTCGCACCCATGGCCATATCTTGACAAAATGTTTATATTTTCCTAAATGATTAAACATTAATTTCGTTTTAAGTGTTTTAAGGCTTGTCTACTAATTAATTTATAAAGTTAGCACATAAAAACTGAGCTATGGCTATATCTATATTTCTGTTAATAGTAGCCCAGATAGCAAAAGATATTAATTCAGCATTGAATTACGGTCAGAGATGTTCTATGGGTCAGAGATGTTATATGGTTGAGGTGTAAAGTTCAACTACAAGGGTAGTGTTTTCAGCATAAAAAAATACTCAGTTTAAGGAGTTGTGTGTGACAGTTGGAGGACACCATTTCTGGGGAGCAAGCAGGGGGTCTCAAACATTCTAAATTATGCATCATATGCTTTGGACAAAGAATCATGATGTTTTCATTTCGTGCAAAAATTGTTAGTGTATGTGTAATCTGTAATGATAAAAACATTGTTAAAAATAAACGACTTGTTTTCTTTGTCAGCTCGGGTTGTGTTTCATTCTGTAACATTTTACCAATTTCTTATTCTAGAGGTTCTACA
>JBBPDB010000032.1:18819465-18836913 GCA_037974465.1 Brachypetersius altus | reverse complement strand
TCTCTGGTTTGTGTTGCAGTGAGGAGATTAAGGTGCAGGTCTCTGGTTTGTGTTGCAGTGAGGAGATTAAGGTGCAGGTCTCTGGTTTGTGTTGCAGTGAGGAGATTAAGGTGCAGATCTCTGGTTTGTGTTGCAGTGAGGAGATTAAGGTGCAGTCTGGACAGCTGGCGGAGGCCGGGGAGTTGGGGGCCAGACTCTTCGAGGAGCAGCGACAGCTGGAGGAGAGCTTCACCATTCACTTAGGTATGGCGTCTCCTTAGAAACGTTGGCCACTTCCACAAACCACCATGTAAAAATACACTCTCTTCTAACCGTTTTATGTGTGTCGTCACAGTAATTTACATCCACTTCCAGTGTGTTTCAATGTACTTGGACACATTTTCTTAATGAATCCTTGTGTTGGTGTAACTTGAAATGGTTGAAGATGTTGAAATTAGCCTATATAAATTGATTATTTAAAATTTCAAATGGAATCTTTTTCTTCATTTTTACTTCACTAACAGTTTAATCTTCTAGGGGCTCAGCTGAAGACCATGCACAACCTTCGACTGGTGCGTGCCAACGTGCTGGACTTCTGCAAGCACCGGCGGCATGGCAGTGGCAGTGCTAAGCTTCGGCGGCTGCAGACGGCCTTGTCACTGTACTCTGCTTCTCTCTGTGGCCTTGTCTTGCTTGTTGACAACAGGGTCAACTCCTACAGCGGCATTAAGAGAGGCACGACACTTTACAGTCACAACATACATAAGACTTTGCAGCATTTTCCATACAGCAGGGGTTCTGGTCCCAGTTCTGAGGTCCCTGTGCTACACATTTTTCTGTTTTTTCTGCTTTATACACCTGACCTACTCAACAAGGACTTTGATAATCAGTTAATTGAATCAGAGGTGCTAGATGAGACAAAAATATGCATGGCGTTGCGTCTCCAGGGCTGGAAGAGAGAACCCGTGCTATACAGCAGTAGTATTAAAATAATTTATTGGGGTTGTAGTTTGTCTGTCAGTATGGATTTATATTTAGTAAATATAAATGATGGATGTAATAGTGTATAAATAACATAAATGCCAGTTTTTAACATGCAGTACTCTGCTAATTTTGTTCCAGATTTTGCCACTGTTTCCAAAGAGTGCACAGATTTTCATTTCCCCCGGCTGTCCGAGCAGCTTGAAGTGGTCCAGCAGGTGGTGCTGTATGCACGGGCCCAGCGCAGCAGCAAGCAGAGGGAACAGCCGGGTGAGTGACACAGCAACTGTGTGCGAGTGTATGTGTGTGGGCGGCGGATCCCCCTGTCCAAAACACCCATCTCTGCAATGCACCATGGCATATCCAACTTCAGTGGCTCCGCAGGGAAGTGTTGCGTTTCGTTTGACTGGTGCCAGCAACAATGAAATGGGATCCAGCTCCTTTCTGGCTGTCTAAATATTTTGCCAGAATGTGGAATGCCCTGGTTGTCATGGGCTTAGATTAGATAGATTTGTTCAGTTTTCAACAGTTGATGATATTTCTTGTATATGTGTCATTTTCTGATTTTTATCTGGAAATGGAGCAATAGGTAAAAAAAAATCTCATCCATCCCCAATTGCTTTATAGTGTTTGCAATTGAGGTGATAAATCTTGTGTACTTTACAAGTGTAAACTGTTTAGCCTATTAACACAGAGGAGTTCTAGATATAATGTCAGTGACCTTTCTTTTGTAAAGCAATCTGTGTACCTTTGTACAATGCACTTAGTTGAGTAAATCAGGATTGGCATTCTGCCTTCGTTCCACAGAGATGCCGAGAAATGGAAGCAGTGATGATAAAAGCAAGAACACTGAGCGGAACCCATCCAATATCCTTCCTGGTAAGCTTGATGTCTTTAAATGGTAATCATCCCTCTATTGACTAATACCATAATCAGAAATGCTGGTCTCCCCTGTGTAGGTGAATTTTATATCACACGGCATTCCAACTTGTCAGAGGTTCATATAGTCTTCCATCTGTGTGTGGACGACAATGTGCGATCGGGGAACCTCACAGCCCGAGACCCAGCCATCATGGGTCTGCGCAACATCTTGAAAGTGTGCTGTACCCACGACATCACCACCATCACCATCCCGCTGCTGCTTGTGCACGACATGTCCGAGGTGAGAGAGGACCTGCTTGGCTGTGTTCCAAATAACTCACTGTCAAAGATTGTTTAACAATGAGATTGTGTTGGATTCTGTCCAGTACAGGTCAATGTACAGTTCTTTTCAAAAGTCTAGGGCATCTGAGAAAATAATGCAGAATAAAACAAAAAACATTTATCTGGACAGTAATCATTTACCCCTAAAAAAGAAAAATAAAATGTATAATGCGTTTTTGTTTATGTGTGAATGTCAGCGTTTTGGTTTCTTAACTAAAAAAGTAATCATCAGAAGCTGCTTTATATACAATTTCCTCGGCTATCTAAGACTTTTGCTCAAATGAAGAGACATTCCCTAACCGAACAAATAAATGTGAAGTTCACTTCTATATTATGCCAAAATTTCAAAATACGCAGGTTTATGTTGAGTGTAGAATTGATGAAAGGGAAAATAAGAGTGGATTTCTTGCTGAAGGAAATTGTTTTAGTTCTATTTTATTTTAGATTCATGTTTTTTTTTCCCTAAATGTACATTCAGATACTTGTGTAACCTTGAAACAGTCCACTTGCTTTTGTTAAATTTGTTTTATTATATTTCATATTTAACATGCACACAATAGTGTAGTGTGTTCATTATCTCAAACTGGCCCTCATGGTCTTCTAAACTAAAACACCGGGCAGCTTGACCCAAAGCGGTCAAGGGTTGTGGGGGAAAAAATCTGGCAGACATGCTCAGTCATTGCTCTCATTTAAATTGTGACTTGCTCAGTCCTTTATAATATTAAATCTCATAGTGTTCCATTCATTGCTTTTGCTTCTGAGGCAAAGACAAGATCATGGAAAGTAAGGGCTTTCAGTAAGTAGTAAACAAGACAAAACCGGATCCAAACCACCTTAGACTGAGAAAAGAAATCCTCGACATGCCCTGGCATGCCTTATGAAATGCAATCTTTTATCACTGAGCTAGATATTATTTTACTCTTGATATTGTTTGCTGAATGTACATTAGATAGATATTAATTCTTTGCAGATTCTTGGCCCGATTTACTCTCATCAGTTTGCTTCTGCTAATGACTCCAGATTTGAATCTGGAACTTAAAATGAATTCATTACTCCACTGTGGATTAGACAGTCCATAAAATGTAATTCAAGTCCTTCTCATGTGCTCGCCTTTACTAAAAGTCTTTTTTTGGAGGCACTAAAATTAGTCTCTTTAAGAGCACATAAAAACAGATTGATGTGTCGTGTGTCTGCTGTGTTGTTGGAAGCATTTTGTTGTGGAATGTTCTCAGAGGCAAATATTTCCATGTCATTTAGAGTCTGTTGTTTTAGGCCAGACTGTGTGGGGTGGTCAGTGAAGTTTTGAGAGCTTCAGTCCACCTGACCACAGACTGCCGTTACGGAATGCTTAGTGTTCAGAAAATGTTTTTCATCCGTACTTTTTCTGGCCGCAGAACGCAGTGCTATCTTTGTTTCGCTAAAGTTTGGTTCAAAACAGTAAAAATGGCAGAAACTAGCACGCTATAAAATCAAAAGTCTTATAAACACATATGCATATGTATATTTTTATACGCACTGATGAGCCACATCATGAGTTAATAATATTGTTTCTGTGCATGTCAAGTTCTGGGATGTTTAAATGAGCAGTCAGTTTCTGTGAAAAGAAAGTGCATACAAAATACATAGATATAGCACAGCACACAGTGTGAACAGTGTGAAATTTCTCCTGCCTTTAACCCTTTGACTCAGGTGAAACTGTGGGGAACTGACAATTGGAAGCAGTGTGTGGGGATGATACCTGGCTCAAGGGTGCTTCAGTGATGCCACTTGCAGTCCTGGCTTTCGAAGCCACAGCTTTCCAATCACCGGGGCAACTCTAACTACCGGGCCACCCCAGGTAGTCAATGCGATGGGCCAATATGGGCCAAAATGATGGGAACGATTTTGACAATAAACTGCTTATACTGGCCTGATGATTGATTCGGACCATCTCCAAAACAGCAAGGCTTGAACAGTGCTCCTTGTTAGCCCCTGCTGTACCCCTCTTCACCCGTGTCCACCTTCAAATATACTCTGGGGAGAAATATGTGCCACTTACCTAAACAATGTTGTGTACTAGGTATGTCTGTTCATACCAATGATTTTGTTGTCAGAAGACTATAGGAAGGCGATCATGTTTTGGCTCATCAGTGTATATACCTACAATACACTGCCCACCTAATATAGGAGTGGACAATATGGGGAAAAAACCCAATTATGATACGTAAAGAAATTGTGTTTATTTTATTTTTTTTATGTATGACTTGACCATGATTTGCACTTTTTCTTCCTCTCTATCCTTCCTCTCTCCTCACTGTCCTCCCTCCCTCCAGGAGATGACCATTCCCTGGTGTCTAAAGCGAGCTGAGCTGGTCTTTAAATGTGTGAAAGGTGAGTGAGCAAAGAGCAGAAAGTGGAAATGCTGACTCTGTGCCACTAGGGGACTGCTAATGAGTATCGGCATGTCACCGGGAAGCATTCCGCCTTGTTTGTACACCTGCTCCCTGCACATTTCGTAAGAGTTACGTAGTTACACAGTTGCATGGAAAGTGTTGCAATTTCAGGATTTTTGGTGTAAATACGATTTTATATCATAAATTACGTTTCAGAAAATGTGGTCACTATATACAAGATGTCAGGGTTTTGATTAGAACTGTTGATTAGTTCAATTCAGTTTGTTTTAATGCGATTTATTCAATAGGTTGGTACATATCTCCATTCATTAATATATTTGTAGCATGTTTTACAGAATGAACACATTTCACCATCATGTCTTGTGTATTTAATTTTTGATGCTTTTGATTACTTGATACAGTTCTTTGATGTCAAACCGATTTTGCCTTTGGCAGGTTTCATGATGGAAATGGCTTCATGGGATGGAGGGATATCACGGACGGTCCAGTTCCTCGTCCCACAGGTATTGCAATCATTTAAAGGCTGGCTATTTATATAGCTGCTGACCTCTTGCCTTCAGTCCTTTTCCAGTGAACAAAGTTTAATGTCCCTTCTCACAAAAAAACCAAGTCAGATGTAGTATGTAAACATACTTATCACCCCCCTGTCCATACAGTCTATATATAGAAACTAGGCTCCAAAAACGGCCTGTGGTGATAAATGTACCTATGCATCCATCCTGGGCTGCTTTTAGAATAAGGCCAGCCAATAAGATCAGAGGTCATTTACATATAGCAGTCTTAAAGGCACAGTAACAGTGTGTTTAATTCTAAAGGATACAAAAGGTTTAGGAAATTGTCATGGTAAGATGATGACTGTTTTGGTACACAAAACCAAATGCAAAAAGTGAAATAAATGGAAAAATTTAAATGCCAGGATATGAGCCCTTTAAGAAAATATTCAGCACTGATCTCATGTTTGACTGTAGTGCCACCTTTACGTTTAATCACAAAGTGGGTATGTGATGATATCATCCATCATCGTCCACTATGATGAAGCTTTGCTATATTAAACATTACTGTCAGTCATTTTCTAATAGCTTAAGTGAATGCACTGTGTGCTCCCTCTCGCTGACAGGCTAAGAGGATAAAACAAGCATCAAAGGGCTCTTTGGCATTCACAACTGCCTGTTTTTATGCTGTCACCTTCCAAAATAGCACCTCTAAAGACATATTGTCTTGTTCTCGTCAGCCAGCTGCATAGTATGTAGGAACAGTGTGTGCACAATATAAAATGTGATGATCTGGTTTGCCAAGGCAGTTTATGGAGCATCCTCACAAAGCCACAGCTGGACAAATGTTTGTATTTTATGTTGAGCAGGAATGACTACAACTTACTGAACTAAACAAACACTTCAGTTAAATTCTGTTGCTAATGAAAATGTAGTTTTTATGTATGAAATGAGATCATGCAAATAATTTTGGATTATATATTTTTAACGTACTGTTTTGCCAAAAGGAAATCTAAACAATATGGAAATTATAAGGAATAAGCTAAGAGCTGTACCTATCAGTGTAGTGGGATACATTGCACTCCTCTCTTTAAATACTTTGTTGTTTCTAATTGTGTTTTATTGACAGAGTATCTCGGAGGAAATGTTCTACCAGCTGAGCAACATGCTGCCTCAGATCTTCAGAGTCTCCTCCACTCTAACACTGACATCCAAACGCTGACAAAGCCAAACACCGCTCCCAAGAATAGTCTCCTAGTTCTGTGAGGCAGCATTCTGTTTACAATGTCTCAAAAAGACAGCCTGGAGGATGCCTCATTATGTGTTCAATTTGAGTGCTGAGTTTGCGAGGCTCAGGCTGAAATTTGTCAACCCACATTGGTCACCATTCGTCAGCAAAACGCCATCATTTTGACCCGACACCTAGCATGGTCTTACTAAGAAACTGTTCATCTAAACTGCATTTGTTTGGGTGGGTAAGATTGTTGTTGCAGGACTGGCCATGATGAAATGGATTATTTTTTAATCTCCTTGTCCTGCTAGAGTTCCAACAATATACCCAGCCAAATCGATTCGATTTCATCCATGTGGTGCTTAAACAATGCAGTTGCATCACATATAATTAAGAGTGTCAATTATTTATGGTGCATTGTCACATATCCACCAGGCACATCATCCCATTTTTGCAGTTTGGTGTTCAGTGCATTAAACCCTGGCATCTGTAAAGACCTCTGAAAACAAAAACCAAAGCCCAAAGTTATTCCAGTGTTTTAATCATCTATGTGTATTTGGTCTGTTTAATACATGTTTTGCATCTTATGAGTTTTACTAAGTAAAAACTTAATATAACTGTAAATATTAAACACGAAACATTTAAATGTTCTAAAAAAAACATCTAAAAAACTAAGGGTTCCTAGATAGACAACTGTCTATTCCAGCCATGACTCAGCAAGTGCATCACAATCAATCAATAAATAAACAAGGCAATTCAGCAAAACACACAAATAAACAAAGGTGACATTTAGGAAATGTCCCAAAAATTTCAGACCTCTGAGAGCATCAGAATAATTCACTCAGTGTAATAATGCCGGGCACTCTTGTGCTTTTGGAGAAGCAGACCTAGGTTCAGGACTGTGAGAATTTCCATGAAAATCTTCATTGTGTTCTTTTTTTTTCACATTTTGTGGAATTAGTGGATGCTTGACGTCGGGGGTCTTTTCCTATCCGAGGGGGTTTTATTAAAAATTTAAATTTAAAATACCCTTGAAATGATGTAAATAAAGTCTGACTGGCAAGTTTTACGCCACAGTAGTGACGGACCTGTCAAGAATATTTCTGTACTCAGTATGAGCCCTGTCTTTAAAACGTTTAACCTTTTTAGTAAAGGACATTTGTGAGCACATACTGCGAGTGGCTCTTCTGCATCACTCTTCTCTGCATCGTTCAGTGTGATGACAAGCGGTGCTTCTCCGTGCTGCATTGCAGTCAATCACTCTTGACACCCTCTGCCTCTGCCCCCCTCTAGCTAGAGACCACCAGAGGGCGCAGTTTTAGTATGCAGTAACCGCTCAGTGTGGGATTTTCTGTGTGTCCAGAGTTGCTGATCTCAAATGTCAAATGACACCGACCATGTGAGCGGTCTAAGTGATTTACCATGTGTTTTTATAATATGTGTCAATTAAAGTGGAGACATTCACTCCAATGGTGGATGTGTGTGCTTTTTGATTTATTGTTCTTTTTGGAGCTTGAAATGTAAATGTGACCCGAGTTATTACAACCGATCAAGGGTTTAAATTGAGCTCCTATTACTTTTTTTGCTGTTTTCTTTTCCAAGCACAGCTTAAATAACCAATGATACTGATTCAATATGTGCACCTACGGTGTATAGAGAATGTATATACATATATAACTACTTTATCTAGGATCCTTCTATCTTTAGGTGTTTTTTATTTTTGTACTAACAAGGTGATTCAAGGGAAAATAAATAAATGAGGAGTGTCTCAAGACTTTTGTACTGTGCTTCATATACATAGAGAGAGAAGAAGTGGACCCAAACCATGACAGCAACATGCTCCACAGCATAACATATGTACAGTATGCTATGTGGGATATTGTGCTGCCAAGGTGAGATCCACTTGTTTCCTTTTGAGAGATTTTTGCATATGTAATGTTATTCTGACGGATCACCTTTATCTTAAGATAAAATGTCTTCTCTGATGGGATCAGCCTCTCTCAGGATGATATTGACCCCATTCATATGGAACAAAGAATTGCTGGATAGTTTGATGAGAATGAAAATTATGCAAATGATATGCTATGACAGACATGCCAAACTGGGTTCTTTCTGTGCCACCTGTCTGTGAAAATTAGCATTTTCCTTTGCTTTTTTGCAAAGAAAAGTGTTAAACAAGGTTCTATTGTGCCATCATCAAAAAAGTAAGACTCTTTTGGTCTTTTAGAGTTTTAGAGACTTGTAGACTGCCAAAGTACACTGGAAGTGTTCTGGTGGATCATGCTGCCAGACACCTTACTAAGACATTTTATGTTGATTTTACTTTAATGTATATTCCATTTATACCTTTGGAATGGGTTCGAGTGGTGTTTCTAATTCAGAACTAGTCATCCAACATTAATACCTGACCTCTAATGCTCTTGGGGCTGAATGCAATCAGATTTTCATAGCAAGTGTAAAGTCATGCCAGAGGAATGGAGGTTGAAATTGCAGGAAAGTGGGACACCTTTAATAATACTATTAATACTATTAAAACTCAATATTGCAAACATGACACTATAGTACAATATTCAAACAAGTCACTGCCTGTTATGTCCTAATCCCACCACCCTCTTCTTTCCAAATCCATGTCAGTTTACATCCATTTACAAGTCGTTATGTGAATATATAGGAACACACCAGTTGATTTGACTGTCCAGATCTGATGTCCTGTTTTGAAAAGTATTTTTCCAGTAATGCATACATTCTCATGCTTCCCTTTGAGTAATGAAATTTTATGATGCGATTTAGTGAATTGGCTTTGTCCTTTTGGTTTTTTCACATCTGAAGCATAATAAAAACGCCTTTTAATCTTCGTAGCTGTGCTCGCATCAACAATACATCAGTGCACACATGCTCTCTTTTATCTCTCCATTTTGCCTGGAAGTTGGCATGGAAAGCAGGTTTTCAAAAATGTATTCAGTTCTGTTTTTTTTTCTTTCTGGGAAAAAGCAGAACAGGTGCAGCATCCGGTCAGCGTGTCCCCACTGGTCTCCAGCTTTTTTCCGAACCTCTAAATGCATCCAGCTCTGTTCTCTGAGGAAAACATTTGAGACGGAGGAAGGAAATATGTCATATATGTCTCAGGTTTCTGCTATGGGTCTGGCTCAGATTGCTTTATGTTGGGGGTGGGTGGGGGGATTGGGGAGCAGGGGGGTTCAATGTAGATGCAAACTCAGCAACAAGCCCCCCTTAAACCTTTCTCCCCTTTGCTGCCGCTCATCCTGCAGCCTGAGCCGGCTCTCAGAGCCATTCTCATCCAACAGCTGCTCCTGATGGGCCAGTGCTCTTCACCCCAGGCGGAATTCTGAGCCTGCCTCTAACAGAACACTCTCCAGATGCGCTGCCTGTTCACATTTAGATGATGTACACATGATGAATTCAGTCTAATTAGAGCCTTTTATTTCATGCTTAGCTCAGTATGTTGAGTCTGTGACTCCCCCTTCAGTTCTGCTGCCGATTGTCTAGTTAAAAGTTTACATTTATCCAGTTACGTTAAAACCATGTTTAATTAAATATTGGCATGCTCCTTGCCAATTGTCACTTTTGTTTATTACCATCCAAACCTCCAATCAGTTTTGTCTCTTAAAACCATTTTCAACTTTTTCACAATTAACAAATCACTAGACATCAAAATGACCCTTTAATAAAATCTTATTACATTAAATTTTTATAATTCTGTGGTATGTGAAATGTGGAGAATCACAGTGTGATGTTTAATTGGAGAGAAACTTTATTTACAGTACTATTGAATGGAACCAGGGGTCACAATGTCGGCAGTATAAATATAACCATTTATTTATTTTTCATCCATTATTTTGACTTGCCCTGCAAATACCTCTCAGCCATAGGTGACCTTTTAAAAAAACATTTTAGGCCTAAACCCTCTTAAAGCCATAGCAAAATAATCTCTCAGGAGATGTATTGTCTGTAATGTTTACATCTTCTGGGGGTAGTTTTCGAGGCATTACACACTCAGACATTAGATTCCCATCATCGCCATTGTGAACAATTCTGATCATTTCTTTATTCTGAACTGGTAATTTTCCTGGTAAAATTCTGGTCATTTTCTTTAGAAAACATCTGAGATGAATTATTTATACATTTTGAAAGATTCTTTATATTTACAGCACTTTGTAGATGCTTTTATCCAAAGGTCTGGCACCTCACAAGTGTCTGTCCCAAGGAATCTTGCTGGCATAGTGTGGTGTGTATCACAGGGTAGGAATCAAAACACACTCCACTATCCTACCACTCTATAATATACCTATAAAGTTACATGTAATAATACTTCCCTTTAATATAAATGTTTTAGAGGGTTTGTGTGATGAGTTTCTTCTTTCAGGCAGATCTGCCAGATCTGACACTTGTAGACTGAATGAACAGAGATTGTGAGTCAGGCCTTCTCATCCAACATCCTCGCCTCATAAATGCTCTACAGAATTTATGGGCACAAATTCCCACAGAAGCTCCAAAATCTTGTGGAAAGCATTCTAAGAGCGGAAGCTGTTATAGCAGCAAAGGGAGACCAACTCTATATTAAAGTCTATGTGTTTGAAAGCAATGGAATTAAAGTCTCTGTTGGTGTAATGGTCAGGCGTCCCAATACTTTTGTACATAAAGTGTGAGTTGAATCCAGGTGTGTCTGAGCATCAGACAGTGCTAAACACCTTCAGGACAGTACAGTATATGGATATCCCTAGCCTAGAATTATGTTTTTCTCCAAATGGTCCAGCCCACCCATTGGAAATAAAAATGTGTTTGATTGATTCATCTTCTTTATTGTGTGGGTGGTTAATCTGTTCGTTGCTTGAAGTCCAATTTATAACAAATGGGAGAACTTGGCTAGCTATCCTTAACTAGACACAAAAATCTAAAATTTCCACATGGTGTTTAAGAATGTAATGCTATTATTTCCAGCTAAAGCTCAGTAATGAAACGGGAACAGGTCTTCAGTCCTTGCAGAGTTTAAATGCAAACATAATTCTATTGAACAAAAATGACAGCCATGTATTTTTCAGTTCCCTGAAAGCATTAGGCCTTCTTTGAAGGCCTGGGATGCCTGGAGGATTTGTATCGCTGTTGGAAGATGTACCACATTAAATGTGGGGCTGTATCCTGGAGAGACGATGTTTTGTTCCTCTGCAGTGAGACGAAATAACAGTAAATCTTTGACTGTTGTTATGGTGATTTATAAAGGTATAGTCTATTCTCTTGTCCTCTGTGCACAAGTCTTTAATCAAGGAAATAGTAAAACCTAGACCTGAAAAAATAATACAAGTTTCTCCTTTTTCTTTTTCTTCTTGTACTTTCTACCATTCCATATTAGGGGTCGCCACAGAAGATCAGCCGTCTCCATTTCCTTCTGTCCTCTGCATCTTCCTTTCTCATGCCAACTGCCTGCATGTCCTCCCTCACCACATTCATAAACCTCCAACTAAACCTTCTTCTTCTCCTCTTCCCTGCAGCTCCATCCTCAGCATCCTTCTCCCAACACACACAGTCTCTCCTCAGCATCCTCCTCCCAATACACTCAGAGTCTCTCCTCAGGATCCTCCTCCCAACACACACAGTCTCTCCTCAGCATCCTCCTCCCAACACACACAGTCTCTCCTCAGCATCCTCCTCCCAACACACTCAGTCTCTCCTCAGCATCCTCCTCCCAACACACTCAGTCTCTCCTCAGCATCCTCCTCCCAACACACTCAGAGTTTCTCCTCAGAATCCTTGAGCTGTTCCTCTAATTAACTAGTTTATGATCCCATTAATCCTCATCACTCCCATTGCAAATCTTAACATCCCAAACGTGCTATGCTTCAGCAGGTCAAGACATTTAGACCACACCATACTTCCAATTTTGTGGACACAGTTTGGTTGAGAACATTTTCTATATGTACGTGCACAAAGCAAGATAAGATAAGATCTTTTAAGATAAACCTTTATTAGTTCCACAAGTGGGACATTTACTTTGTCATGGCAGAAAGTGGACAGAACAAACATAGGAGCAGCAAAATTTAAGATAACACTGGAATAAAACACGGGGTCACAATGTCCACAGCACATATATTGTCAGTTTCTTAACTGTTAAAAGACACCAGTGCACTGACACATACAGTATCTTCTGATAGATCATATGGAATATAGATAATAGTGAAATAGTCACTCACTTTCTGAAACTGCTTAATCCTTACTAGGGTTGTGGGTTCCTGGAGCCTATCTTGGGGCCAGCGGGCACGAGGCAGGGACTCACCCTGGGCGGGGCACCAGCAGACTGCGGGGTGCACACATTAGTAAAATAGTCATTAATCCAAAAAAATATATTGCTTCCTAAATGGCCTCCATGTACTGTTCCACCCTGAATGGATTTTAAATATTATGTCTTCTGACTGTAGGGGAAACTGGAGCCCCCCTGCACCACCACAAGGAGAACATGCATGCACACAAGGACTGTAAAAACAGTGGTTTAACTATATAAAGTGTCTGCATTGCTCTATTACAGTAAGGTAACAGAATGTAAAACAGATTTTTGTTAAATTAACTTACTAGTAGAAGTTCAGTTAACTCAATATTAAAGCAACATAGACACTACGTTAAAGTACAATATTTAACAATGAAGAATGGTTCAGAGAAAAATCACACTAGGTTTAGACTCACATAGGTCAGTCAAGTACATGTGAGGTCCAGAGTTTTCCTCCTTTAGTTGATCACTAGTGCTATGCAGGTATAAAGGAATGGATCTCCAAAAATAGCAACAAAAAAGAGAAAAGAAAATAGGGACTTATAGGCTTTAAGTAATTTCACACACCAAACATATCTTGGATACATTTGAAGGGATAACTGTCATTGGGTGTGCATAACAATTTTTGGGGGTGTGAAGTTGTGATGGAAGAAATTACTAGTGCCCCTCCCCCCCTCCCACTAGTTGGGGTGGGAGACATGGCAAGTTGAACATCTTTTAACCAAAGCAAGCACTTTCAACCACTCTACGTCGCTCAGAGGTTTTTCCTGTTGCGGCTTTTGGGGGTCTCATGTGTCAGCCACATTCCTAAGACCCCCGTCTTTGAATAAAAGTGATCTGTGCATTTCTATTACATATAACAAGAAATCATGGGGAGTTTGGAGAAAGTAATGCAGTTTGAGAAAACATTTCAGGGGCTTAAGAAACAGACCACACAAGAACATTTATTCTAAGATGTCGGCAGATCTTTGTTTAAAAACAGGGCTTTTCCGTAAGCTTTAGCTCATTAGAACTGCAAGCTAGTTTGAATTGGTAGCTATTTTGCTGGAGATGCTTGTACAGGTTGTGCAGCTGGGCGGGTTTAAAGGCTTTGCTCTGCTGTGTGTCTCATCAGTCCTGTGTTTATTATGCAAGAAGGATTCAGCAGCACTTATCTTGTGATAAACCATAAGATCCAAAAGAGAACTCGGCTGACTTAGAAATTAATCTGTAAAATATGTTACATTAAGGGATAAAAATCCCAGTGTTAAGCAGTTTTGAGATCCATAAATATGTTAAAGAGAAGAAAACAGAGAAGTTCTACCTTATGTTGATTCTTCGTTTGTTGTTTATCACTTCAGACATCAATATTCTCCAAATAAGAAAACAAGATAAAGATGACAAAGATGAGACAAAGAAAAGACTGCTGCAGCAAAATCTTCCTCTGGGTGGCTCTTACTTTAAAAGTCTTCATAAATCTGCCCTAAATGATCAAATAATTAAACTATTTAAGAAAACAATCGGGATTTTTGTGTAGTTAATAAAATTCATCAATGAGAGTACACTATAAATGAGCCTGTTCCCTTCACACACACACACACACAGGCAGCAACACACCAATCTGACACCAGAGGGCGACAAACGTCCACATTTAACAGAGACTAAATGTATTTCTGGATTTGGAGGGAATCGCCGCTCAATAGTGATGTGAAAAATGATAAATAGCTGGTTTTAAAACAGATGTAAATCAGACTGTTCCTACACACTGCCGCTTTTTAAATATACCTTATACCATGATTCGACTGATATTTCTTATTTAATGAATACAAATCCAAAAATCCTCAATTCATTAGACCCTTTTAGTCTCTAATCCAGTCTCTCTTTCACAACAGGGATTTAATGACAATGTTCAGTGTAAGAACATGTTAAAATGGCTATTATGCCACTTTAGCGATTTGCAGCACAGTGGAGGATTAATGACTGATCTGCAGCCTTGGAGCTGCTGATAACGCTGTATTTACATTCAAAATCTTGACATTTTCCTTTGCTCTCCATGTATTTCTTTTGTTCATCTGTGGCATGAAATGCTCCAAAAAGAACAGCATTGAATAATTAGTGTCATATCAGGCTAGCTCTTGATGCTGTACCTGCTATAAAAGCATAAATTCCATCACACACAGAGAGTATAAAGGCATTTATGAAGAAAAGGGCCACCGTGGTTGTGATTTCCTTGGCTATTGTACAGTACAGTGAAAAAATCTATTGGAGCGTGACACATTTAAGGCCTTCAGAAGAATGGATCAGATTTCTCATGCTGTAATGCACTGTAGGAGTGTTGGAGCTGGCTTATAATTGCTTACACTGATCGGCCATACCATTAAATCAACTTACAAGTGGAATGAGTAACACTGATAATCTCGTTGTAGTGGCACCTATTACGAAGTGGGACATATTAGGCAACAAGTAAACAATCAGTTCTTGGAGATAGAAGTGCTGGAAGGAAAAATAGGTGAGTATAAGGATCTGAGAGCTAAATTATGATGGCTAGACGACTGGATCCCAGCACCCCAAAATGGGAGGTCTTGTGGGGTTTTCCCAGTATGCAGTGGTCAATAACATCCAAAATCGATCCAAGGAAGGACAACCAGTGAACCACAGAGTCATGGATACCCAAAGCTCATTCAGCGTCTGGTCCGATCCCACAAAAAAGCTCCTGTAGCACCGACGGCTGAAAATATGAATGCTGACTATGACAGAATGGTGTCCAGTGATGCAGTGTATTGCAGCTTGCCAAACATGGGGGCTCCATAGCTGCAGACCAGTCAGACTGCCCATTCTGACACACCACCAAAAGTGGGCGCATCAGAAGTGGAACGGGAGCAATGGAAGGTGACCTGGTCTGATGAAACCTGTTTTCTTTGCTAACCCTGGGAACAGAGATGGAACCGAGGTGCATTATGGAAAGAAGGTGAGTCAGCAAAGGCAGTGTGATGCTCTGGGCAATGCTCTGCTGGGAAACATTGGGAATTTCACAGACATCAGTCCAATCAAGCATCTGTAGCTTGTACTGAACGAACTAGGATGCCCGACCTTGCAGGACTTAAAAGGATCTGCTGCTAAGATCTTGGTAAGATCCAATGTTTGAGACCTACACAATATTGGCAGGCATTTTTATAGTTATAGATGTTTGGTACACATATATGTATATGTTTGTCACTGAACACTATCATTTACTACGTTTCTAGGCCTGTTAATTTATCAACAGTCAAATGTGCCCATAAATACAAATGTTTAAAGTCTAACATGGACGGCCTATGCCAGCTCTGTAATGTGTGTGGTGTTTCCGTCCGTACACTCATTTGTTTTTCCACCCTGTCATGGAAGAGAGGGACACGTCACAGCCTTCATTAGGTAACCAACATTTATTTACCATTATCAACTTTACAATAAAACCAGTAACATCTTTTAACATTAGCAAAATAAAGAACAAAATCAGTCAAATGTATTTACAGAGACAAAAAAAGCAGATCAAGGCTCACATTTAACACATAACAACTCTGCTTTCTTTTAAAACGTCAAATGTGAACATAGCAAGCTCAAATGTGTTTTCTTTCTTTTTTTTTTTTTTTTAGCCAAGATGAAAATTAAAATGCGATTTCAAACAAACAAGACAAAGCCTTCTGGATATTTAAAATGGTTCTCTATACACCACAAAATACTTAAATTTGGGTTAAAATATAGGAATGTAGAAAGTTGGCAAGTCTTTTTTTTCTTTTCCGTTTTTTAACAGTCATTATTATGTGGTGATGTTTATCTTGCACTTCTTTTATATTATAGCATCTTTGTGGTGATGGGTTTGAAAGATGCCTCTTTTTCCTCTTCCTCTCCTTCTTCATCCCATCCTCACGCTCTCATCTCCCTCACATCCAGATTCCGAAGTGATTTCAGCCTAAATTCAGAGTCCCAGATCTTTAAGCCATTAATAGGGAAGTGAACTAGTGAATCTAGTCTGTCATTTCATATTAATCTTGAAGAAAGTGGCACGAGGAGTCTCTCTTTTTTCTTTTTTTTCACATACATGTGTATATATACATATACATATATCCATGTATATATACATATGTATACATATACACATATATATAAATATATATATATATTTTTTCTTGAAAAATAGTTCACAAGTCCTTGTGAAGTACAATCACTCCTTCTGTTCAGATGGTGCGGGTGTGGAGTTGGTCTCCTCTGTGGGTTTCGTGGGCTCAGCAGCAGGTGCAGCAGCAGCGGCAGCCTCTTCCTTGGGGGCGGAGGCAGCAGCCTCCTCAGCTTTGGCCGGAGCTTCCTCGGCCTTGGGGGTCTCCGCCGGGGCGGGGGTCTCTTCGGCCTTGGCCTCCTCCTTCTTCTCCTCGGCCGGCGCCGCAGCCGCGGCCGCCCCGTTCTCCTCCGGCTTCTCCTCTGTGGCCTCCTCGGCCTTGGCCTCCTCCTTCACCTCGGCGTTCTTCTTGCTCTTCTTCAGTGAGAGGCCCTTGAACTTAAAGGAGTTCTTCAGGGAGAACTTCTTCTTCTTCTTTTTGGGGGTCTCCTTGGCGGCCTCGCCTTCGGGCTTGGCGGCGTCACCCTCGGCGGCTGGTGCAGGCTCAATGGCGTCTCCGGCTCCAGCCTCAGCCTCCTTGGCTGCCTCGGCTGAGCCGTTAGTGGTGGCGGCAGATTCTCCCTCCGCCTTGGTGGAGACGTCGCCATTGGTTTTGACGTGACCGTTCTCCTAGAATGCAGAAACAAGAGAATTTAGGTGCATGTTATTACATACACACACACATATATATATATATATATATATATATATATATATATATATCCAAAGACACCTCCCATTTTCTAAACACATGTTTCTATCTTCTGGAGAGAGCGAAAGAG
>JBBPDB010000032.1:18799231-18819365 GCA_037974465.1 Brachypetersius altus | reverse complement strand
CATCCTCCTCCCAACACACTCAGTCTCTCCTCAACATCCTCCTCCCAACACACTCAGTCTCTCCTCAGCATCCTCCTTCCAACACACTCAGTCTCTCCTCAGCATCCTTTTCCCAACAAACTCTGAATCTCTCCTCAGCATCCTCCTCCCAACACACTCAGTCTCTCCTCAACACAATCTCACCTTTCCTCCAAAAAGTCCAACTCCAAACTCATTCCTCATCCTGTCCATTCTTGTCAGTCCCTGTGCAAATCTTAACAAATTTCAAGCTCTCCAGCTCTGCCTCCTGTCTTTTCATCAGTGAAAAAATAAAATAAGTTTGCTGTTTTGTTATTAGTATCAGAATGTTTGTAGATAATTATACTGCATTTTTCAGAAATCAACAGTTTTAATAGTGAGGTTGTGTTACAGCCTCTATTCTTCTGGGAAGGCTTTACTGGAACATGCTGTAAGGCCAGGTACTGATGTTGAATGATCAGTTTTGATTAGTTCCACTGGTACTGAATGAAGTTCTGTTACAGACATCATAATTCCATTGCTCTGCACCCCAGTACTGGGGGCTTTATACCATCTAGTTGGTGTTTTTAGGCTCATGTGTGGTTGCTCCAGAGCAGTGCTTTATTCCTGTATTGAAGAACTGAAATTCTCCTCAGGAAATATTTTTCCTCTAGTAGTGTTGCTGTTAAAAATAGGGAAGTCTACCACTCTTCATGTGCTCTGCTGCGGATGCTGGATAGGCTGATCAGTTCCCACGAGGTTTGGTAAGTTATTCTGTAACTTTTTTAATCTGTTGACTTTTTCAGCTATATATAGTAGTGTGCAAATATCTCACACGCCTGAAAAATTATATTTAAAACCTGTTTATCAGTTATAGGTAAATAGGTTGATACTTCATTAGCTACATTAAATCAGGAACTACTGGTGGACTGGAGGTGAAATCTGGAACCGAGCCAGCTTGATAGTAGGTAGTGCTTTCTTGTTAATTCTAATGTACTGATACAAAAAAACCAATATGAAGACAATATATTATATTCGCGAATGCTGGGCATTAATACTATAGATAAGTAACACAGTTAAATAAATTACTACGTACACAAATAGTAATTATGGGTACATTACTGCATGTAATAGAGATGAGAAGTAGAAACAGAAGTGATATTCACATGGTAAGACTATTGAAAACATCGTGAGACTGTTGCACATAATGTACATATACCACGAGGAAGTACAAAAGACACGTGCACATTCAGAAGCAGACCACAGAGTGGCCAGACAGAAAACAATGCAGTAATGAGGGTCTGTCCACGTCAGGCGAGGTAGGTCCGTGTGGGTAAGACTGGTGAGTGGACCCACACGGTTCCTCCTCCTCTGCCTCCTCCTCCGTGTCCTGGTGGGCTCAGAACGTCACAGCTCGGTCCGTCCCACCACGGAGCCACAAGCAACTATTTACTGAGAGAGAGAGAGAGAGAGAGAGAGAGGTTAGTTATCCGCCATTGCTGTGTGTATGAGGTCCTCCGGGGTTTCTCTTTGGGTTCCTCGACCTCCAGACGCCTGAAGAATCTGTAAGTAACGCCAAACTTCTTCCAAACGCCTCCGCGACAGCAACTTCTGCTGCTAAGCCCACCGTAACGAAACCCCTTCTCCAGAAGCGCGCGGTCTGATTAAATCGCGGTGTTGGTAGCGCACAGACAGTGTGTGTGGTGTGTAGTGTGTGTGAGGTGTATGTGGTGCTCTTTGTGAGTTTATATGCTCTACAAAAGCCTGGTTCTTTAAGTGGGCACCCTGAAATCTAAGCGCGTGCAGCACCAAGCCGGTACACGAGGGTCTCCCTTCACTGTGCTGCTGGCACCAGTTGCTTCACTGGTTACTGATTAGTGATCACCGAATCCTGGCTGAACTTTATTCACAGACTCTGTTTGGCCAGACCACCAGTGTGTCCTATAGCTGGGGAACGGCGGGGGTGACTGAGGTGTTCTCAGTGTTTGCGAAGAGTTCTACACTGTCCTGAAGGTCCAATATGTGGTTCGGTCCTCATCTGTCTTCTTGAAGTGGAGGGAACCTGAAGTGGAGGGAAGAAGAGCCTCTATAATATTATTATTATTATTATTATTATTATTATTATTATTATTAATAGCAATAATGATGATGATCTTTTAATGTCTTGTTCAGTTTTCTCCCTTAAACTCTCTACTTTGGGTTCATGGAGCCGCAGGTATTTCTACATAATCATTTTTCCATCCAGCAGGACCGTCATTATGAGTCACTAGACTTTATTTATGGAAAGTCTAGACATGCATGCATTAATAGCTGCTCTGATTCTCCATTGTGAATGGAGATGCTTAATGAGGTCAGTGATGCTTAGTAATAAGGAAGCGTGTGTCACTTTCAGGTTTTGCAATAAGAGAGCTTATTTTGTTGGGACGTTCTCATAGAAGGTGCCTTCATGAGTGAAGCAAAACTTTAACTGCGTAATTAGGTCCTTCCAGGCTTTCAGAGAAGGCCTAATGGTTTCTCAGAATAGTCAGGTTATTTTTTAGTCATTTTGTAGTATATTTTGTCCTAAAGAATGAGGTTTGTATTTAAACTAAGCAGTACTACTCTAATTGAATTATTTTGCTTTGGATGAAAACAACAGAGTTTTCCAGTGGAAAATGATCCAATCAGGATTTTTTTCCTGTGGTATCTAAGTAGATTTAGTTTTTCTGTTCATTAGACCTTCAAGAAGTGGCGGTAGCTCAGTGGGTAGGATACTTGCCTCCGGACCAAGAGGTCATGGGTTCGAATCCTACCTCCAGCACCACCACTGGGTCCCTGAGCAAGACCCTTAACCCCAAGTTGCTCCAGGGAATGACTGCCCCCTGTAGGCAGGGAATGGAAGTCGCTTTGGATAAAAGCGTCTGATAAATGCCGTAAATGTAAGAATTAAAATGAAGCCGGACCATATTAGGTGAGCCACCAACTCACCAACTAGGTTCTGAGAGTTGAATTAACTGATCAGATTGCGATTACCAAATGAGTGGAACCAGTTTACGTAGGGAAAACATCATGAATCTAGACCTTGTGGAAGTTCTAGATATAACTGTGAAAACGATCAGAACTTTAATCAGTGGGTTTCTGAAGGACAGTCAAGAGCAGAGCCCTGTTCCATTACTTTTTTGAGGGAATCAGTCTATAAATGCTACAGATAAGCGCAAATACGTGTTAATATGTTTGGTACAAGCTTCAGATTTTATCTAGAACAGCCAAAAATATGAATGTGCAATTCTTTTAGCTTGCCATTAAAATAGTTTTGGAATTCTGATTGGGGGCTAGAAGAAATTAGCATTAAAGCAGAGTGACATTTTTTGTTAATATACTGACTGTTTTGATGTTTGTGGCAGAAACTGAAGACCTACTTTTACTGATCACCGTTCATCACTATAAACACGAATACCTTTATAGCTTTGCACTGTAGTCAATGTAGGTAATGTAAGCTGTAGGATGTAATAAGCCTGGGGTTAAATGGTGTTGTCTCATTCTTAATCATTTTCATAGCTCACTATAAGCTCACTTATGGTGTTAAGTTCTTTCTCTGATCTGTGTCTGTAAAATGTTATGTGTGGTAGGTGGATTAATACCTGTACTTCGGCGTATTGGTTTTCTTGGAAACCAGAGTGTTGTGTAAGGCCATTCAGGGTCTCACTCCAAGGCTCATCTGCTCCATCCTTGAGAAATGCTCTTCACCCGGGTTGGCCTGAGCAGGCCAGCTGCACCCGGCTCCTCTAATGCCACACATCAGAGGATCAGGACACGCAAACCAACAAAGCCACTCAGGCCTTTTCTCTCTCCCTGATTACACGTGTCGCTCTCTCTGTCAACACTCTCCGGACTGCATATATTCATCGTTAAAATGATGTAACTGAGAAGAAATTCATCACTTTCATCTGAGGCGAGTCTTTACTTGTGGGGGTTGGATGTGAACGCCGGTGGTGTATCAGTTTTCCGGTGGAGTGATCAGCCATCTTCACGAGTATCTTGTAATGTAATGAACATCCAAAGGCTGGTATCGGAGACTAAAGTGAAGTGATCTAAATTGTGTTAATGGCCAAGATAAGGAGAACATCTGCATTACCATTCTGCAGCTTTTGGCCTAGCTCTGGCTCTAATGGGGTTGAAACGTACATAGAGCATCCTCACACCCCTGCCCCGGACTGCCTTATTCCATCTCTCCCTCTCTTTTTTCGTCTGATCTATTCATAGTGCAGCGCCAAAGAGAGTGCCTGGCCCTATTGAGGCACTGGCATCTCCCAGGCCCTTATCTCGAGTTCACTTGTAGTACACAAGAGCAACTTGCTTTTACACATTTAGCAATTATTCATCATATCAGTCTGCCACTGCAAAAGTCTCAGGCTCCATTTATCGGCGCTGATTAATTTTCTGCCAGCAAATGCACAGTTTAACATTTGAATAAAAGCAAACAAACCTGTTTTGTAAACGTAAGAAAGTATTACATAATATCAAGATTTGTTTTGTTTGTAAAAAGTACTTGAGGTTTTGTGAGCTGGTGAGGAGAACACAGATTCGGTTCCAGATTTCACCTCCAGCTTTTGTATGGAGCGGTGAAACTCCATATGCAACTCCGGATTTAATACAATGAAGTATCAATGAGCTGAACCAGGAATTTGCGGTATTTGATGAGAACTACAGTGTAATACTGGTCTTACATGAAGAGGTCTGGGAAAGATTAAGGAAAGACAAAATTCCTATTTACTGTATTGATATTATTTGTATATGTTCCAAAATTAGCTTTTAAAATGTATACTGCTCAGGTAAACAGGTTTTCAACACAGTTTCCTGAGTTGTTTAAGATTTACATGGTACTGTATATCAATTACTACTCAACAGACTAGAAAAGACTGGAATAGAGTTACCTGAAAGACTGTAATTCACAACAGGAACTTCATTGCCCTCTTTGTCTTCCTTACTGGAACTTTCAATGTGTCTGGAAAACACAAAGGCATTCTATAAACCTCCTGTGGCCTGAAGGTTAGAGTCCAGGCAGCATCTCAGTAACGGCGGCCCGGCTGGCCACAGGTGAACGAGGTTGGAGGATGGCAGCTGGGAGACTCTGGAATGTCACCTTCACATCCTGCAGTGTCTTTGGGTTGTTTCTTCCAGGTTTCCCTCATGTTTCTTTAATATGTAACAGGAACACAGGTTTCATATGTGCAGTGCTGAAAGATTTACACTGGTTTTCACTTTCACACTTACAAATTAGAATATTTGGCAACATTTCACTGAAGAGCAGCACTCATGAAATATAATAAAGCTGTTTCATGAGAACTGACATTTAATGAAAGCGTACATTTATAAATTCATCTGTTATCACAAAGTCTGCTTTTCTTCATTTCATAACAGCTAATGTTGTACGTCTATAGTATTTACGGCTAGCATTATGTATATAGCATAGTGAGTTTTTAAAGCAGGTTTTTTTGGATTTATTTAGACTTTACATTATAAATAATCTTTTTTGTAGGTGCAGGACGATGAAAGGTCTGATGTAGGTGTAACTCTATGAACGCTGGCTTTTAGGAGAGTGTTACCAAATGTTTTGACCAGTGACCAAACTCATGGATTGATCGCCAATTTAAACGCATTTCTTTTCACTAAATGTAGGTTTTATTCGGGGATTAGGCCTAATCCAGGTTCAAGAAACCTTTTTCTTTTACGCAGATTAGGCTTAATGGATTATAGAGGATTTTCAACAGAGAACAGCAATTAACGAAGCGGCCCCAGGACTTGCGGGATAGGTAAAGGCTGACCACTGTTCTCTTGCCATTCACGAGTCCCTGACAAGCCTCCTCTGAGTCACCTCACACGAGAGAGCGGAAACGATTGGGAACGCTTACGGAACGTTCGGGTACACTGCGGTATTTTTGAATGATGTCTCCACCCACCCAGTCCAAGATGGGCTCTGCGGCACCATAACAATGGTAATGAAAGCCGCCAAAAGCGAGTGTGTGTGTGGGAACCCTGGCAGCCACTCAGTTCTGCAGTGACTCGACCAACTGTTTATTTGAAGCTTCTACCTACATTCTGAAGTCACGTTCTCGGCAACACGTTCTCAGTGGCATGTTTGCCTGGAGTCCAGGAGTGTGCTGTTTATAGATGCTGAACGTTTGACGTGACATTTGCGAAGAAAGTGCACGCCAAAATCTGTAATTATCCAGTAATGACAGCCTGCATTAATTACACTTTTTATTCAGCACCTTTAAGAGTATACACACAGCTTTCGGCCCCATAATTATCATTGACACATACATAAACAAGCCAGTGCCCAAGTGAATGGTTGCTTGGTAAACATGAAATTTTATGAATCAGAGTAACAGGAAATCAAGTGGGTGCGTTTTTTCTGCTGCGGCCCAAAACTAAAAGAAGCATAAACAGACCTTGCAGAGTTTAGAAACCTGTTATTACGAAACTCCAGAACTCGGAGAGTCACCGGTACTCGCCCTGTAAGGAGGTGGACTGCCTGTCTTCAGTCTTTATCCTCATGACTCTTTTAAGCCAGTCATGCCCATCTTCTGCAAAATTGAATTTAAGATTGTGATTCAGTTCTGGCCACGTCGTGTGTGTTTTCATGCTCGTGGCACTATGTGCAGCGGCGAATGCCATGGTGTGAGGTGCCTTGGCCAGACATTCTTCCAGGCAGAGCTGGTCGCAGCCGCTGCAGTCGTGGCGTATGGAGCGGGAGGAGGCAAGGATAAACCAGACTGGGCTTGAGTCTTTCTGTTTTTTTCCCAAGGTGATAAGGCCAGATGGTTTAACACACACAAAGGGAAGCTACATTTAAGCATGGGAGAAAAGCCTTCGAAGTAAACACTGATGCTTAGCTGAATAAACACTTTCTGTATGTGCCAGAAAGCTCAGACTGAGCTTAAGAGGAAAAAGGGCATGGGATGAAATAAAAGTTTATGATTGACTGTCCTTTCAAGCAGCGCGCTGTGTGCGCGGTGGCGGGAAATATGAGGGGGAGTGTGGGATTCACTTTCATGTTGCGAGCTGAAAGGGATGGAAGTGCATTATTTGAGGGCAATGGAAGACCTTTGATATCTGAGAAGCACAGAACCCAGAGAAAGGATCAAGTCTGTGATTTAAGGCAGCGCGGCTGAGTGCTGTGATGGCTTTTTCAGCTCCGCTATTGTTCTGTCAAAAATGTTTCATGTACAGAGTACACTGTTGATTCAGTGAGCGTGAGTAAACCCCAAGGTTTCCATTGACCCTTTGAAGAGCGCAGGCACATGTGCACCTGTTCTATTGGGAACGCAATTATATCATGTCATATCTGTGATGTAACAGTGGCTTTCAGTAGCCTTCTGAAGCTGTAAGTACATCTGGAATTTAAGAACACCAAGTCCTGAATAGATGACAAGCAAGGAGTTACTGCTTCCCAGACGCTGATTCCAACACTGCTGTTGTGATTACTAGGTTAAAAAAGGTGAATACTGAGTCACAATTAATCTACGTAGTGATTACTTTGCAATCTGATTGATGAGGCTTAATCGCACTTGTCATTATAAACCATGTTCAGCATGAATATTCTCTACAGGGGGGAGATATTTAAAGAGAGGAAACCCACTCTATTATGAATGCACATATTTGTCAGATATTCATATGAATGAATGCATTCTTTGTTTAACGAGGGAAGAGTGCAGGGCGATGCTGTCTGTGCTTTTTGTATAGTGCTTGGTGTATTTGAAGAATGAGAGGTTTATTTTATCAACGTGGTCATAAACTTATTGCCTTGTGTGCTGTTGGTGCTTCTAGCAACTGGAACCTGGATAGTCTGACTTATATTCACACTTCCACACAAAAGGCTACTGAGACTTTTTACACAAAATTGGTGGCTGTCGCTGTTATGTTGGTGGCTAATCTAATGTGTAAGGCTCCTTAAGTTCTAACCAATGGAAGCACCTGCTTTGCTGTATCTACATACTACCATGGATGCCATAGATACAATCTTAAATTAAGAGTTTCTTTAATTGAAAACTACCCCTGAAAGACGTGTATGAAATGAAATGAGGGTTTAATACAGTGATTAATAAAAGCATTATGAATTATTCACATATTAATAGATATAGACCATTAGTTTTTAATGCCTGCTGCATTGACACAGTGCTAAATGCTGCTTCATAGCAAGTTTGTGCACTATGAATGGTCACACAGCGGTCAAAGTGGTGATCGTTGTGGATTGTGTGGTGTTAATTGTGCATGTGTAGACTAAGACCTCCTGACTGATCGTTATTGCCCCATGTTTCCAAAGTGCCCCTCTCATGTGATGGAATTTTCCATTTGGGAATGGCTAGAGTGTTGCACAGGTTCTTCTGGTACAGGACTTTACTGCCCCCCCGCCCCTGCCACTGCCGAGGTCATGCATATGTGCACATACCCACTTCTGTCCAGGGTTTAAAATTGGTTTCCTATTGAGTTCTAAGCAATGGGCCTGACTGTTTGCTCACAGCTGATGAAATGGTGGCCATGCAAGTATTTCAGTTACATTTTCCATAGAAGAATGAGATGCTCTCTACACTTCTGGATTCATGTTGACACTGTTAAAAATGCTGCAGTGTATTTCCAAAACGATCACTTTACAAGAGAACGTTAGTAGCTTTTTATGTCCATTAATTATGTAAGTTATTCTGAGTCATTTTGGACTGTTTTATTGGTCAAGGTTTATTGGTCATTAGTGCCAATAGGGATCAACTGCCTTTCAGTAAGAGTTCTGATCAAGGACGTACGATCAGACACTTTCTTTCTCACATTTCCTTCTTGCATTAATCACAATATGAAAGAAAACAAAACTTGCTCTTCTTGGCAGCAGTGGGCTGGTATTAGCCAACTGCTGAGAAACTTGAGAAGGAGTCAACTCTTTGGTTAATGCTTAGAATGGGTGGTAAATAACATCTTCAGTTATATGTACTCAAGTAACATTTAAGACATTTAAATTCTATTAAAAATATCGAGAGGAAAAACTCTTTACATGTGCGTGTGAGTAAATGTCACAGTATCACTAAAAATAGGGATAAAATAATGAGGAAACTCTTTCCTCTTCCCACGATCTTCAGGAAATTTGGATGATTCACATGGTAAATTCCTGCTGATTGTGCGCCATGTGCAATATTTCAGATACTTCACAGGCATGATTTTGTACAGGGTTGAGTAAATGTTGAGGGACACTTTATGGAGTATTGGAGTACGCTTGACCATTACAGCAGAAGTGTCAAACAAAATCTATCTATCTATCTATCTATCCGTCCGTCCGTCCGTTCATCCATCCATCCATCTATCGGTCCGTCCGTCCGTCCGTCCGTCCGTCCGTCCGTCCATCCATCCATCTATCGGTCTGTCTGTCCGTCCGTCCATCCGTCCGTCCGTCCATCCATCCATCTATCGGTCTGTCTGTCCGTCCGTCCGTCTGTCCGTCCGTCCATTCATCCATCTATCGGTCTGTCTGTCCGTCCGTCCGTCCATCCATCCATCTATCGGTCTGTCTGTCCGTCCGTCCGTCCGTCCGTCCGTCCATCCATCTATCGGTCTGTCTGTCTGTCTGTAAAGGCCCCTGTGCTTGGTTGTGCTTGTTGGAGTATGTCCATGTGTTTGGTGTTATTTGGTGTTGTTAGAGGTATACATCATAGCAGAACAGTGGCCTGTTTAGCCTCCCACCAGCTGTGAGCGAGGCGTTAATCACCCCTGGCCCGAGGCAGTCGGGGCAGCTGCTCCAGCCAGACTCTGGCTCCTGTCGCAAGACAGATGTTCGGCCTCTGATACCCAATGTTCAGGTCTCACCTTACACACACAGCTGGACACTGTACATTCCCCCTTAATTAAGGTCCAGTCCTATAACAGGCACTGCAGGCCTGGTGTTAATGTTAATTAAAGTAAACGTCCAAATTGACCCTGTAGTTAAAACCAGAAGCACTGTGATCATGTTCCTTGCAGTTTGGGCTGGGTGGACCACACTAAGAAGGGCATCAAATTGTTTGTCTTCACTTTGACTGTGAGTTTCTTTATTATCATTTTTATTTACTGTAGATAAGATTCAACTGTAGGTAATAATCAAACTGCTGCTCGAGTATTTAATGTAGTGTGTATTGTCAAACTTATTTAACTTAAACTGACACACTTATATCTTAGAGTTGCATCTTATAATTTACCCAGAAGTGTGATTATGTGTTTTCTTGCTATGCATAATGTCACAGACTCTCTCTCTCCAACCACATTTTAAAGGTGACTCGACCATCCTCTCTCTCTTTCCCCACACATTACAGTGGTGACTCGACCACAAAAAACTGTTTAATCAATCAATTCCTAGCGCCTGATGAACTGATCAGAAGTGACCATAATGCCATATTCATGTATGTGTGATATTCTACATCATGGGTCTCCTAGGATGTAACTATCAAGGCAGGAGGTTTTAGTACTAAAGCATATGTTTAATCTGTCTCATTTTGTTCTTGAATGTGGATTTGCATAGTTGTGGTGTTCACCAAGCGCAAAACCACAGTGATCCACCGACAGACTGAATCTTTACGAACACAGATGGTGTCTTTAAAAACTTGGAAATGAAGTGGTTTAACCGTTAAATTTTTTTTCTTGAGTTCAGAACAAACTTCTGAAAAAAAACAGCCATTAACGTCTAGACCCAGCAGGTCTGCTCCTGAAAACAGGTGGTGTGGGGTGTTTACTTAGGCTGAGCACGGTCACTGCAGTGGGAAAGGTCAGTGTAGTCAGTAGCCGTCTCCACGCTGACCTGGCTTTGAGCAGCAGAAACAGGATTTTAAAAGGCAGGTATGCTCTAATGAGGCCCTGAATCTACTGGAGGTCAGGCCAACCACTTCTGTGTTCTCTTATCTACTGTGTGTATGTGTGTGTGTGTGTGTGTGTGTGCGTGTGTGTGTGTGTGTGTGTGTAAATCTTCCATATTGACTTTACTATTTTAGGAAAAGTCAATCCTTTGTGAAAGCTCAGATTTGACCAGTTTGATTTGCTTTGACTCTGTATAGCAGTACACTGAATATATAGAAATATTTAACTTTTTATACAGTAGTTGCATTTATGAAACAAAAAAACCAACAAAAAATGAGATCTTTGCATTTTAAAGCAGGCCAAAAAATATAATTTAAATATAATTTTTTTATTTACTTTTTTTTAAAAAATTTATTATTACATTAGACAGTGCCATCCTGAGTGCTTTGGTACAAGTAGGGTAGAGTCCAAAATACCCTTAAGCTTAAGAATCTGTGTATCTGTGTACCTGTTTTGGCTGTAAAAATATTCTGAAGGAAAGATTTATTGATGTCGATGCCATTATCGATCCTATTCCTTGTCGATTCCATTATTGATTCCTAAAGTGTTAAAGGATGAGCCTGTTGCCTTAACCTTTGCATTCTGGGAGATTTTTGGAGTTTTACGTGGCTGCTCTGTTTGTGAATAATTTTTGGACCCGCTCTGTGGTCGAGAGTAACAAGCCAAAGATGCCTGGCTAACAGCCGCTAAGGCTGAGGCTGAGAAGGCTACAACAGTATAAATTTAATATTTCTTTAACTGATACATTTGTGGACAGGTAATTAGACCTGGTTAGCTACATATTTACATTAAAAAAGGTAGTCATGGGCCAACACTTGAACAATAAATTATGCACTTTCATTTAAACAATAAATAATATGGTCCAGATATGAATATATAAATATAAAAATAAATTTGTATTGATAATACGTGGCATTGTAGTTACAGCCAAAACAGGTGGGCGGGGCTAACAGGCCAGTTTCTCCTCCCTCCTACATGCCGCAGCTTATGAAACGGATGTTTTTTGTTTTGGTTTCATACAGGCAGCAGTCTCCCTGGAGCAACTTAGGGTTAAGGGTCTTGCTCAGGGACTCAGTGGTGGTGCTGAGGGTGGGATTCAAACCCATGACCTCTTGGTCCAGAGGCAAGTATCCTACCCACTGAGCTTCCTCTAAAGCTGCCAGAAACTCAATTCAGTTCTGATGCCTCAAAATAAAGATACAAAGACATAGCATGAATAATGTGCAGGATATTTCAGTGAGCTTGTTTAAGGCTCATTAAAATGTAACCCGTCAGTGATTGAAGACTGGAAGGGACTCTGTAGGTGTATCAGAACAGATAATAGTCTCGATGCTTGTTTTCTGTGCACTTTTAAAGGAAGTGCATAGAAAACCTGAAATGGACCTGAAATTTGAGGGTCTTGAGGGTCACTGACAGAGCAGAGCTGACCTGTGGTTCTTATCCACGATATTTCATTATACAGTGAACCCCTGACTGAACACTGGACTGAACTGAACTGGAGTGGCTGTTCTATATTATAAAATATTTGGAGCAGGGCACGTGGATCAGCTGTGAAGCCGGTGGTGGGCAGAACTTAAGTGGAATGGATCTGAATTTTGTGTTGTAACAGTGTGTAGCGATGTCGTTGTCCAAGGCTTGACTGGAGTGTGTTGGAATGAAGAAGGAGGAACAGAAGCCTGAAGCTCAAAGATCCAGTTCCATTTCTGTCCTGATTAGGGGACTTCCATACTTGGATAAAAGGAGAAGAGAAAGACTTAGGAAAAGAGAGAGAGAGAGAGATTGAATGTAGAGAATAAATGAGAGTAAGATTTAATTGAGAAAGAAGAATCACAGAGAGATTGAATGTGGGAGAAAAGGGGAGAATGAGAGACAGATGGAGAGAGAATGAGAAAAGGATCAAAGTGAGAGAATCAAGGGAAAAGAATGGGAGAAAGATCATAGAGATGCAAGGAGGTAAAGAGCCAGAGAGAAAAGAGAGGAAACAGTGTGGAGAGAGAGAGAGAGAGAGAGAGAGAGAGAGAGAGGGGGAAGGAGAATTGGGAAGATGGAAAATATAAGAAGAAATGAATGGAAAGATAAAAGAGAAAAAAAGAGAGAAAAAAGGAAAAAAAATCAAGGAGAGATAGAACAGGGGAGAGAAGGGGATCAGAAAGTCCAGTGTGAGAGATAGAAGAAATGAGGGAAAAGAAAGAGAGAAATAGTGGAAGGAGATAAAAAATAATGAGAAACCAGGGTGGGCTGAGAGAGGGAAGGAGGGAGAGAAAGAGGGAGTGAGAGAGAGAAATCAGAGAGAGAGAGAGAGACTGGGCGAGAGAAGGAGGGAGGGAGGACGGGCGAGAGAAAGTGAGCGAGAGTTTTTGAGGGAGGGATAAACAGTGAGGATGGACGGAGCTTAAGACCAGGTTGTCACATTTTGAGGGGGCGTCTGGAGGAGAGGAGCATTTTTGAGGATTTTATCTCTGCAGGGGAATAAAAACAGCGTTTGAAGTTAAACTGGTAAGATTCCGCTCTCTTTGGTGTGCTTCTTTATTCGCCTTAATTTTTCCTTCCGTCCTCCCTTCTTTTCACTGCTGGGCTGCGTTCTGTCACACACCGCCCAGCGCTGTGAAGAGACAGCTATGAAGTTGTGTGTGTGTGAGTGGTGTGAGTGTTTTGAATATTTAAGCCTGATAAAGTTTTAATCTGGCTGCTTTGAACAGAGCTGTGGTGTGTGTCATGAATGATAATGTCCGGTGGCAGTTACCCTTGACAGAACTGTGTGTGTCTAGTTAAAGAGCAGCAATATTTCTCCTCAGTCATCAGTTCAATTTTAGTTTAATACAGGGGCTGTTTATAGGGATGTACCTCTCAATATACTCTAATATACTTAATCCAGCACCCTGTTGTGTCGTACACTTCACAGTTTCTTAATGTATTTAGGGGGACTGTGGCACACATCGTTTATTTTTTTTACAAATTAAGATTCTTTATTTGTCACATACATATTTATACCTGTACATGTGGTGAGTCGACCCATAAAAAATATTTCAAATTAACAAACAAATAAACAAATGTTACAAACAATACAAACATGTTCATTATTTTGGCATCAGTTAACCTATTCATTAACCCTTTAGACCCCTTTTTAAGAGGCTTTGAATAAAATATTTTATTCTGAAATATTCAAAGATATGTTACCTGAATTTGGATCACTTGGCAGTGAAATCTGAACCTGGTGCTCAATTCAGCTAGTAAACTAAACCAGATTCTTACAATTGACATTTTTCATCATTTTTTCATCAAGTGAAGAAATGCATGCAGACTAAATCAAACATAATGTCCATTCTAGGGCCAGTCTTGTCTGAGCCAGTTAAGAGTCCTGCAGAGCTGAGACATTTGGAGTGTATAAAATATTTTTAAAACCTGAAACTGACCTCTTCAATTTTCCATCTCGAACTTTGGTGTGAAAGTGTAAAGTGACCATTCTGTCGTATGTGAACACACCATAGCACACCGTGTGTGTGTTTAACCCATTTAACCCATTCACCAAGTGAAGCAGTGGGCAGCCAGGAACACAGCGCCTGGGTAGCAGTGTGTGGAGACAGTACCTTACTCAAGGTACTTCGGAGGTGCTTGGGAACAGAAGAGGTGGGTTATGAAGGAAACAGCTCCTCCTCTGGATGAGGTTTTCTGATTTAAAAAAAGGGTCAGAAAGTGGGTCTTTCCCCGCAGTGGTCCGCAGCAGTCTGCATTTCTCTCTTTTGACCTGATAAGTGTCTTTCCGTATCACGTTTCTGTAGTAGAACCGAGTGCTCGTCTCGGGGGATGCCTGCGAAGCCTCAGGCAGAACTGTCCTGCTGGATCGAGTTCCTGCACCTGAATCTGATAGCAGAGGGACGGCGAGGTGTGGGAGTGGAAAGTCCCTTTTTAAAGCCAGAGCAGAAGATAATTATGACGAAGTGACAGTGGTAGCAGGTTACCATTGGTTGGTTTTACATCAGCGTTACATTGATGCTTGGCCAAAAAACCCAACAAATCAGGACCAAATTATCGGTACATTTTTCAAAACTTCTTGTAGTTATAATACATAAACTGTAATGAATAAACTCATACACATGCATTCTATTTAAATGAGCAGGACACAGAATGACCACATACACACAATGGTAAAAAAGCCATTAATAAGTATTTAAGTTTGAAAGTCAAGTCACTTTTAGCCTCCGAGAGGCTGTTAGAGTGCTGCCAGCCTTTGAGGTGAGGTTTGTCACATGAGTGGCAGCGAAAGCTGAGGTCAGAGGTGACGCTAACAGACATTAGGAGAAGATTAGGAGTGTTAGGTCAGGCTGTAGTCATGTGACCTTGCTTAGGAAGGGACCCACACCGGAGGTCTTGTCCACAGAGTCCATCTGGAAACTGGGATCTGAGATTGTTTCTACACGCAGTTTCTCTCGATCAATTTCAAGTTCCTTAGTCTTGATTTCCATTCAGCAGTATTTGATTTCTTGCCTGGGCATGTTGCACCATTGTCTTTCCATTCTGTGGTGTGTGAAATATGTTTCAAATGCAAATCAATTTTCATCTTGCAATTAGAACAGAGGCCCACACACTTTTCCTGAACTGTGTTTTGCTTGAATGCATGGTTCTAGGGAAAGCCTTTTCATCGAGTGGAGTTTCTCAAAGGGCTCTACATTTAGTTCTTCTAAAGAGTCGTCCATTGGGAGTTTTTAAGGGAAACCATAAAAGGCATTTCTTTGGTAGCTTCGCTCCACTGAACACACATTTGCAAGCCTATGTTTTTAAAAATCCACATGAAGAAATAGTATTTAATTCACTAAGTCTTCTACATGCCAAAATAAGCAGATCCAGACATTTTTGTGGCAGATGAACTCAAGTCTAGTGCCTAAATTCCAGCAGAAAGAGGAGTTTGGTTGTCTCTTACGTTCCTCTTGAGTGGCCATCATCACATGGAGCTGCTTTCGAGGTAATTGGATCTATGTCTTAACTGTTTCTTGTGGTCCTGATGTAATACTAGAGCTGTCGTGCTCTTTGCTTCTCCAGCGCAGACTCTCCAGACACTTTAACGCTGTCTCTATGTGCCCCAACATTAATAATGCCTTAATTGAAAGGGCTTGATTCTTCAGTATATCAGATTACTAACACAGACTCAATGTACACAAAGCCTGTTTTGTATGGTGATAAAGCCCTTCAGAGCCATTAAAGCTTATCAGGGGGTGGTGGTGCAGGGTCCTGAATGGGTCCTGATATGTGGCTTTGGGGAGGGGGGGAGCAATGGTGTCAAAAGAACCCTGCCCCTCCCTTCCCCTCCCCCTTCTCAGATGGCTCAACAGCCACACCAATCACTCCTGAGCAAGACGGGATGGAAAGAAAGAACTTTCTTAACTTGCAGAGGTTGTTTAACAGTAATCAATAGACCTGGAATACACTGCGGGGCTGGCGGCAGTCAGGGGAAAGGTTCTGGAGTGGAGGTATGTGCGTTTGTCCATTGCTTGCATCCAAAGCTTTGGCTCCTCAGTACTTTGACTTATTCCAGGCTACAGCTGCGTGTCAGGCATGCTGGTTTTAGAGACGGCACATGGGCTTTACATGACGCATTATTCAGGGTTGGCAAAACATGCTAATAAATTCCTCACAGTGTTTCCCCACCATCGTCCAACACCCCTCCCTTCACCCCAGCTGTGATTCAATGCTTTGTATGCCTCATGGCTGAAAAATATCTTGGATGCTTGCCACTGTATTATGTCTGATTAGATGGGATTCCCTTCCATCAGAGTGGGAGGCGATGGAGGAACCCTCTTTAATGTGTCTGAAGTAGGTAAACAGTTTCATTACTTATGTGCCTTTGCTCTTGCACATCTAATTTAACTTAAAAAAGTTAATTTAATTGTGTGTGTTAACCCATTAAAATGCATGTTATTCAACTGCTAAACATACACATTTTTAGATTGATAATTCAGATTTTCAGTATTGACTTGATTTTCTGGGCTTTTTTATTTATTTTATTTATTAGAAATGTCTTGACTCTACAGAGCTCTAACTAGAAATGTTCTATACAGGTGGGCTAAGCTGAGTAAAAGGCAAATTTTGTTCCAAAGCATAAGAGTGAAAACCAAAGCAGCATGACTGTGCATAATTATGAGCTAATGAAGCTGTACAACTGAGTCATAATCAATACTCACAGAGATAGGATGCAACCCGATACCTAATTTTGATCACAGACTGTGGTTTCCACTAAAGGAGGTAAATGAGAGAAGCTTGAAAGAGTGTTAGTGATATAGTTTTAAAATGTAATGCCCTGTCCTTTGCTTTTTCACGTTTTTGGTATTGTATTGAAGTCGTTATTATTCTTATTAATTACTATACAGTATTTTGTAAACTATGTGTTTTTGCATGGGGCAATCTAAAGCAAGAACTGACCCAAATGGAAATCAACAGAACTAACAGTTTACTTTATTTTTCATCTGCCTGAGACATTTTTTATCTGCTTAGCTAGTTTTCTGTCATGTGTGCGGACAAGATTTCAAACAAGATTTACATCGTTTTATCTTAAACGTAAACTGTGTGTAGCCACTTTATCTTCTTTATCTAATTTACTCACACGTGTCTGAAGTCTTACACAATCATGTGTAGAGTGTCGAAATGTGAGCTAAAAAACACCCGTTCTATGAAGTCTAGCTAAATGCTAATTTAATTAGCCGAAAACACCATCCTAGTTTACATTCTGGGTCACATGGTGGTCAGTGTAACAGAGTCTTTTGCTTTGATGCTGACTTCATTAGTTTCATTAGTTGAGAACACCATCAGGTTTTTTTGGTACTAATGGAACCACTGGAACCAAATACTCCAGTATTTGAGTCATAAGGGACTAGAAAACACTAAACCATGCTCTGTGGAGGATCCAACGATCTGGATTCACTCACCACAGACTAGTGTTTGTTGGGGCATCATAGAGATGTCTTAAAGCCCGGAAAGGAGAACAGAGAATGGTGTTCTCAGATCCAGCGCTTTTGTAAAATCATTGCTATCAAAGGCAGATGAAATCCTGGGAAACAACCAGTTGCAGACTGGTCCTATATAAAAGTCCTCTCAGAAAGCAGGTCATAGGGACTGACCTTGAAACAGAGCATGTGGTGAAGTGGGTATTATAAGCAGGGGGGTTGTCTGAGTGTTGGGGCAACACTGTGGTCAGCAAGCAGAGTAGGACTAGGCTGGATCCCCTGATGAGCTCTTTTCAGGGTTGTAGGAGTGGGATTTGAGTGTGAAATGGGAGTGTTATCCCAAAGAGGCATGCTCCCTGCCGGTTCTTGTCTGAGGAACTGTAGAAAGGGCCAGTGTGTATTGTGTCCCGTTTTCTTTTTAGAGTGACTTCAATAGTGACTTAGTGTATGAGATCATTAACATCGCAAACACTCTCAGCCTTGATTATTTAATTTGCCAACCCTGCACCATAATTTACCCCTCACCATGTATTGGCTGTCATTGTTGGTACAGATTTTTTCCTAGTTTGTTCAGTCTTTCATGTTTTATTATGTGATGAGTATAACAATTCATAACATTCAGCGTTAGGCCTTCTAGTCAGAAAGTGAAAAAAAAGTAAAGGTCATAGAAGTAAATATTTGAGAAAAGTTGTGCTCTGTAGTGTCCCAAAAAATGTTCTCGTCACAAACGAACATGCTATTTGCTCTACAATATAACACTGTATAATAAAACATCGGATGTTGTAGTATATGTTCTGCATTGTGAAAAAGGCAAATTTTGGTTGCATTTTGTCTTCACTCTTTACACTGAACCCATGAAGTTCTCCGGTACAGCAATTCATTCACTGACATCATTCTTCGCCAGGCCTGCAAGTGGATAAAGTCTCCGAGACTTCTTAACGAAGATCACAGACGTTCTGTCTCCTTACGAGAGCAGATGGGCCACACTGGTGGAGGAATTTCACACCAAATATGAATTTAGCACCTGGTTGTTTTTCTTTCCCCCTGGAAGGCGGCAGCGGCTGCTCAGAGTGTTCTCTCACATCCCTCAGGCTCAGATGGTGCGGTAGCAGCAGGCTGGGGGACTCAAAGTGAGCCAAAGTGAGCTTAAGACGCAGACAGGAACCAGAAAGCGGCGTCGGCACAGGCTGCCCTCTACGAACCGGGGAAAACTGACTGAAGAGCCAGACCATATCAGGACCTCTCAAAGCAGATTGAGGAAGGAGAGAGTCTGTTCGCCTTGTTCTCATGCAGATATGAGGAATGAATCTGAATCTCAGTAGGTCATTAAAAATACTTGATTTTGTGTTTTTTGTTTCTTCAAAAGTGATTGTTTATAACAATACAGACCCCTTTCTGAGCAGTCAGATTGTGAGAAGGGTAAGGAGCTACTCAGAGCGCAGAGGTCTGATTGCACTTCTAGACATCAGGAGGAAAGATGCCTTTCGCTGATTGATATGTCACGCCCAGGAGGCTTGTGGGAGGAAGTGCTCTTTGAAGTGGGGGTTATGTTTGGTGTTGTGTTTCACTGGGCAGCGCATTAAAGAGACTGCTTGAAGCTGTGTGGATGAGGACACTAGGCTGTGGCTGTAGCCGAGGGTGTGGAGGTAAACTGTGGTCACAGGCAGATTACTGTAAGCAAAAGATCTGGTCCTGATGAGGCTGTAATACCATACCAGGGCAGCACACAAGATGATCTCTGTATTTTGTTCTGTTTACTGTCGCTGAGGCCCTTTATCCAGTGCAAACAGACTCCCCTACAGACTGCATTTTTATTCTGATCCCGCTTCCAGAACACCTGGGCCAGGTAATCAGGAGCTACTTATTCGGCTTAGCTGTGCTGGCCACCTGACAAGGACAGAAATGTGGACTATCTGGGAGGTCCTGGAAGCTGCTTTGTAAAAACATGGCCAAAAAAACTCATATTACATGCTCGTTTTTTCCCCCCTCAAAGTTAATCAAAAATCTCACTTTAAAGCTTCCCTTGAAGTTCTCCATATGAAATCAATCAAACAAATTAAAGAACCACATTTTGCTTCTTTAATTTGGCATTGAACATATAAGGAATGTCAGACTTGCTGAAGTAGTTTAGCACTGTGTGACACAAAAAGTACATTAGCATGGATAAAAACTCTAGCAGCAGTCTTTGAACCATAATTTGATCTGTTCTTTGGTCTAATTGAAGTGAGCTTTCATTACCTTTGGCCTGCTTCAGCCTCATTGCTCCAGGACCAAAACTAAAGAGGCAAAACTCCACAAGTCTCTTGGTGACTTGATGTTTGGTTCTTTCTCTTGTGAGATTACATTATGCCTGC
>JBBPDB010000032.1:18765622-18782038 GCA_037974465.1 Brachypetersius altus | reverse complement strand
ACCACCCGCCCCCCCACGCAGTGCTCATCCTCGCGCCCTGGTTAAACCCCCTCCAACACTACCCCCCTCGCGCTCTCTCCCTTTGCCCCACGTCGCGCGCCTCGGAGCCCCGCCGCCATGCCCGCCTGCCTGCGCGAGCGAGCGAAAAGAGACGAGGCGCGCGCGTCTATTTTCGGGCCTCGCTGCTCTGAGCACGCGGCGCGGAGGAGGTGAACCGGAGAAAAAAGACCCCCTCCCCTCCTCCTCTCCCCCCTCCCTTCCCTCTCATCGGCATGTCCCGCGAGAGCAGCAGCAGCAGCACCTCCGCCGCCGCCGCCTCCTCCGCGTCCGTCCTCGCGCTCCTGGTCCTGGGCTGCGTGATCGGCGCCGCGCGCTCGTACCCGATCAACGAGACGGCGGCTGCAGCGAGCGCGCGGGACAGAACCGTGGTGGTCGCGGCGCTTCCGCGCGTCAGCTGGGAGAGGGACTACCTGCTGGGCGTAAGGCGCGTGCGGAGGCTCTACTGCAACACGGGCATCGGGTTCCACCTGCAGGTTCTCCCGGACGGCACGGTCAGCGGCGCGCACGAAGAGAACCCGCACAGTGAGTGGCAGCCAGACACGCAACGCAACCGACCCACGCGCTATAATGTATATAGTGGAAAGATTTTTAGAGGGGGGGGCGGGGTGCGTAAATTCAGCATCTGCATGTCCCACTTATTATCGCATGCAAGTGTCAGAAATGTGTCCTAAAGACAAACTCGCACACACATAAAAACAACATCACCATCCCTGAGTTTACCTTCCCGAGCTGCACCATGCCACGAGTGCATGGCCGGATTTAGACCCTGACTAATTTTACACTGCGTCCATTTGCAGTTCGGAGAAAACGAGCAGAGCATATCAGGGGTGGTGGGGGGGCAGTCTCCCGCCCCCCAACCACCAACCCACCCACCAAGTGCAAACGTCCAAAACCAACATTGCATTGCGTTGCATTGACATGGCATTGCATTGCTTTGCTCTCTCCACGTTTGCAGTGTGAGGAGGAGGAGCAGGAGAAGGAGGACCCAGCGTGGAGCAGCACTGCAGAGCAAAAAAAGCGTTTCCCAGCCATCGCGTGATGACCCGCAGGATGCATGCAGTAGATTGAGGAGGAATGTGTGGCAGGGCCCCCTAAAATCCACTCCACTCACCCAACGCACCCACCCATGTGCCCCCAAATCATTATGTGTAACTTTTGATGTTTTGTTCAATCAGGTCTGATTGAGATCTCGGCGGTAGAGAGAGGAGTGGTTAGTCTCTATGGTGTGAAAAGTCAGCTGTTTGTGGCAATGAACAGAAGAGGAAGGTTATACGGAACGGTAGGTGTGCGCTTTAATGCTTGGGCATTGTGTCTGCGCCCGTCATGCATGGGTTCAGGGAAACATGCCTTTGTAGAATTCACTAGTGTTTGTGTAATATGAAACGCTTGTGGTCAGGCTTATGTTATAATGATCACTTACTATGACCCACAGGGTGGATTTAGTGGCCATTAAAACAAGTATAATGTATTAGATCAATGCTGATAGCCTAAAAGACTGTATCAAACTGTAGCCTTTATTTTAATAATTTCTCAGTAGTGCTGTCACACCATTTAAAATGGAGTGAGGCATTGATGTTATGCATGGCTTGAGTCTGAGTCTGACCTACTTAAAGCAGCTCTCACACCGAATGTCATAATTAAGCCTTACCAGACAACCAGTGTAAACTGTTCATAAAAGGGACAGAAAGTCTCTTTTCTTTTGGTGACACTATACCTTTCATCATGATTAGTCAATTACTATTATAAACCCCCATCCATAGATGTGCATGGCTGTTTTTGCATGTATGTATATATTTTAATTTGATATATTCTCACTAGTTCTTTTTAAAAGGGAAGTGCTTAATTAGTGTCCATTTACTTTAGTGCCACATCATATCTTCATATTTGTACATACGTTTAGCAAGAACAGGATGATGATGTATAAACCCATGCACAGTAAGGGGAAATAAACTGCAACACCAGGAATTTTTGCTTTATGGCACAAAAAAGGAAAATGCTGCTGGGGTAAGAAATTCCCCTGGTGAATTTTGCAAGTTTTATATAATGTACAATTAATATGTTAGACCATTTAAAAATGAAAAACCTCAATCAATGTGTCTTAATGGTCCCATTTAAATAACAATGACATAAGACACATAATAGCACAATATCAACACTTGGAATGTCAATTTTATATAGTAAACAATTACTGGCAACAATAGTACCAACAATAATGCCTGTTTAAACTAATCAAAAACAGTGAACATCTAATTGGTAAGTACAAACGATCAAATGATTAAAAAAGTGTGCATGGAACGACAAAACTGCAAAACTCAAACCTAAGATGTTGCCTAAATCCAGATAGATATCATGTGACACTAATAATAGATAGTCAGTGAAATGTCAATGGACAACTGTGTCTTTATGATGAAATTCTAAAGTAGTCTAAATGCCCTTTATGTCCGGAGCGACTTCTTGCCTGTAAGTTTACATTTGAAATACATTTACATATTTTCCCTCGAATGCATTGCTTTGTCTGTAAGCCCCATGATCATATATCACCTTTTCTTAAACTTAAAACTATTTCAAAGATCACAATTACCCAATTAGGCCAACTGACCCCAAAATGTTTCTGGGAGAATAATTCATGGATCAAGAAGAAATTTCGGAATTAATTAGACCACAGTCACTCAATATGTTGAGCTTAGATTTGGCCTTCTAATTTGACTAGGAAAAGGTGGGGACATCTTAACCTGGGAAGATTTATTAATTAAATTAAGGAGTAAAAGAACTTCAGTAACAGGTAGTTAAATTTAGGTAGTTAAATATTTGAAGCTTGTCTTTAGACAAACAATTCATGTTGCAATTATTGCTTAAAAACCAGCTCTAAAGCACAATCTATCCCTGTGAGTCCAATAAGCAGAGTATATGTCAGTGCTGTGATTTTTGCATGTTTCAGTGCACTATGTATGTTTAGGGTATTTAAAATTGTCTGTCCTAGGTAGTATTCAACCAACTTGTTTTGGCCAAAAAAGGTAATTTGGATAGAAGCAATATTTGGGACAGATCCATTTTATAATGCATTGTCCTAGTGGTGCTTAATGGATATCAGTAAATAGAGGCTTTGTTAACCATTTCTTTCTTACTATTTTCAGAGAGTTTTCCGAGACGAGTGCAAGTTTAAGGAGACACTGCTTCCCAACAACTACAACGCCTATGAGTCTTCCATATACAAGGGCTTCTACATCGCCCTGAGCAAACATGGCCGCCAAAAAAGAGGCTACAAGGCCACACCGGCTATGACTGTCACGCATTTCCTTCCTCGATTATGAACAACACTGGCAATAACTCATTTTGCACATGTTGGACATTCATACAGGTAACTTATACTTATGTACGCAGTAAGAGACGGAGTGCAAAAGAAACTAAACAAGTAATAGTATTTATTCTCGTTAATGACATATATGTATATTTGGGTAGCTAACTTTGTGTTTGAACCTTGTGTAAATGCCATTCTTTGCTGCTTATCACTTTTATTATGATTATATGAGGGACAGAGAGCTTTTTTTGCCCCCTCTAATTTTTTATGGGTGCTTGCCATAACTGGTGTTTAAACCTTACCCCGTCTTCAGAATGGCTAACATCTCCAGCTTTCAGACATGAAATGGAAACATTTTTTACCTCACAGAGCCCTGTCTGAACTGAAAATGTGCATGTGAGATACACAGGGGGAAAAAGAAATATCTGTTTACTTTGATCTTCATCAGTTCCACCATTTTGCAAGAGTGTTAAGGGCACCTGAGACTGCTGCGTAATTTTCTTGCATGGTGGTGCCTTAGCTTCCTAAACTGTGGCTTCTTTTAGACATGCATGCAAGAGCGAGGCATCCTACTGTCAGAAACAGAGACTACTCTCTCTGGGGGCTTTAGTCCAATTCCTTAGAGGGCTACAGGTAGCATTTCACCTCTAATAGTTTCCATACTCATTAGTAAAGTATTGACATAGGTTGCATGCATTCATATTTGGAGCTAAAGCTGATAAAGACGCCTTTATCATCCACTGTGAGGAAAGTTTGGAACTCTTTCAAATGACTACTGATGACAAAAGAAGGGATAGGGTGCTTTTTCAGCATAGCCAGTGACCTCAAAACTGTACGTGTTGTGTTTGTGAAGTATCAAGTTAAAGAAAGGGAATCGAGTTAACCTTGGCTTTTGATGCACCTCATGAGCCAAGCTTAGTTTCTAGTATAACAATTTTTCGTAATGATAAAGGAAACATTGCTCATTTGTTTAGTCAAGCAACTAAGCAACATTTCAGACTGCAGAAGCTAGCGTTTATACCATGAGCATCATCTACATACAGTGGTACTTGAAAGTTTGTGAACCCTTAAGAAATGTTCTATATTTCTGCATAAATATGACTTAAAACATCATCATCAGACATTCTAAAAGTAGATAAAGAAAACCCAATTAAACAAGCAAGATATGATTAGTATTATATCTAATCATGTTTTTATTGAGGAGAACAATCCAATAATACACATGTGAGTGGCAAAATATGTGAACCACTAGGATTAGCAGTTCATTTGGAGGTGAAATGAGAGTAAAATGTTTTCAGTCAATGGGATAAATGGCCAGGTGTGAGTGAGTGCCCTGTTTTACGTAAAGAACAGGGACCTTTTTGTCTGATCTTCACAACACATGTTTGTGGAAGTGATTGGTGGCACCAACAAATGAGGTTTTTGAGGACATCAGAAGTTGTTGCTCATCAGGAGAAGGTCACGAAACCATCTCTAAACAGTAGAGTCACCAGTCATCAGTTAGCCAGAATGTGTACAAATGGAGACAATTCAAGACCATCCTCAGGAGTGGTCGACTTACAAAGATCACTCCAAAAGCACGACATGTAATAGTCCGCAAGGTCAAAAAGAAACACAGGGTAACTTCTGTGCATCTAAAGGCCTCTCTCAGAATAACTAATATTAATGCATCCATCAACAGTGGTGTGCATGGCAGTGTTACAAGTAGAAAGCCACTGCTCTACAAAAATAACAATGCAGTTTGCTAAATGTCACGTGGACAAGCCAGAAGGCTATTGGAAAATTTTTCATGGAAGGACGAGACCAAAGTAGAACATTTGGATTTAAAAAAGAAACGTTATGTTTGGAGAAAGGAAACACTGCAATCCAGCTTAAGGAACGTGTTGGTGTCATGGCTAGGGCCTGTTATGCTGCATCTGGGCTAGGACGGCTTGCCATTATTAATGGAACAGGCAATGGTTTCTGAACTGGTTCTTAACAGTGGGTCGTGCTACAAGACAATGACCCTAAGTGCATCAAAAAAGTCGTGCTATCAAAAAATGTTTAAAGAAGAATGAAGTCTTGGAATGGCCAAAGCCAATAAAACGGCTGTAGAAGGAACTGATGCAAGCAGTTAATGTGAGGAAACCCATCAACATCCCAGATTAACTGTTTTGTATGGAAGAATGTGCTTAAATTCCTCAATTTTAAACAGAACTGATCTATAGTCACTGGAAACATTTAGTTGCAGTTTTAGCTGCACAACAGGGTCATACCAAATACTTACAGACATAATATTGGGTCAGTTTCCTCAATAAATAAATGATAGAGCATGGATTTTTTAAAATCTCATTTGTTTAACTGGATCTCTCTTTTTCTATAAAGAGAACCCAATTAAAAGTCTGATGACAATGGAGTGTGAAAGTCTGATGACAATTTAGCTCATATTCATGCATAAATATAGAAAATAAAGAAAGGTTTACAAGTTTTCAAGCACCACTGTATCTATTGTTTTTCCTGCCACAGGCTACAATTTTAGTACGGTTCTATCATGTCTAAGTTGCTATTAGACAGTTTGACGTCAAACTTCAGTACAGATTCTGGAATGTAAGAATCAATATGAGTATCTGCTCATGATTTAGATGGAATATCTGTGTATCTGTTTAAATACTAGGCAATTAAATAATAGCAGAATAGCAGAATTAAATAATTGTATTAGTTTAAGACTTGAAGTCAGGGTATTTGAGTGCTTATAAACTTAATATATTTTAATACTGATCCAACATATCACAAGCTACTTAAGAAAGTAGCCTACCCTTTCCTTATGGATTCTCCTGCACACTGTATGCATTGATGCTAAATTTGAAATGTGGGAGAAACTTGACTGTGATTTTCAAACAAGCTTCTATTCAGTGCTTGACGCGTGTGACTGTAGCAAGGGAGAAAGTCAGAACGTCAGATGGCCCCACAGTGCTCCTGTTCACTGCTTTCTCTGCCTGCCTCTGCTGCAACAGCGACTACAGCTCTGTTGGGAACAGATCGGCTTACAAGGCATACATGGTGTAAGGAGCCACCTGGCTTTGTCTAATTTCGCACTCTCTTGCTCTAATGGCCCTGACAGCAAACATTGAGTGAATCAGCACAAATGGCGTAGCAGAATCTCTTGACTCTGTTTATGGGTCATCGTTATGAAAAGAAGGAGAAACTTAATGTAGATTTTATACTAAGTAAATACAAAATACTTACACATATGCTTCCACCCTCAAAATGAAAAATGATAGCAGTAGTAATTTCTTTTGGCTTGATAATAAAATGCTGGTAATGATGGCTTTTATAGCTAGAAAACTGTGCTTTCTTAATTCTTTGTATCGGAATATAGCCAGCATGCAATTTTATTGTTCTTGGGAAAAAAAAGATTGCATCTTCATGTACGTGATTTGGTCATTTAATTTGTTGATACTGATCACCCGTTTCCATTTGTTCATGGACAGCACGAGAACTGTGCAGCAGTTTTACGCCTGACAGTAAGAGGTATAAAAGGCATTTAGCATGGATTCAATGCATAATTGTAAACAAACATGTTGTATGTAGAAGATAAAACCTCTTATAATAGTAGACAAATTCATCACCAAGCCACAGAAATGGCTGTCTCTTGTAAGTTTTACTGGATTTCTTGTACTGTACTCACTGTACCTGCAGTTTTGGAATGGTGCCCCCCTGTGGCGTGAGAGATCCTAGAGAGTGAAGGGTCGTGCATGCATGTGTTTTCCTGTATGTCTGCAGGCTCTTGTAGTGTTCTCTCCCAGTTTTGTATTCCTGCACTGAGGGGACTGTGCTTCCTCGAAATTCCCCTCCTCTTTTTTAACATATACCTCACCTTCTGCCTTAGTTCCGATTTGTTGAAATGATTGTAAGATCATTTTGTTTCTGCAAAAAAAATAATCAGAGTTCTAATATATTAAGAAAATGTTTTCCTTTTATTTTTGTACGTATGTGCTGTGCACAGCAGTCAACTGTATTACTGAGATAATAATAAAAGTTTGTTTTTTAGGTGTTGTGTTGTTTGTTTCTTGAATACTTTGACATATGCCTCCCTCTGACTATTCACACCTGAACTTAGAGTGCCATCAGCTGGACAGAACAAGAGAAGCATGAATGGAAACCACATGAGCTTGAATATACTACTGTTAGAACTGCTGGTACAGACACTCATAGATCCCCATGCACATATTGGAAATTTCAGAACACATTTGCCAATAAAAAATTAAGCAGTGTTTTTTCGTGAGAAATGTCAGCTACTGTTATGAATTTTTTGTTCTTTTCTGTATTCTGGCAAAAAAACATGCACATGTTTAGTTTCACCTGATATTTAATAACTTTGGAGTGTCATTTGAACTATTAATCCACAAAATAAATATTTTTTATCAAAAAATATATTTTTTTTATAATTTTTAAATGACAAAGTTTAACTACAACTAAACAAACCGGTGGGATCCAAAAGATTTTTTTCCCTGCCCCTGTAACCGTGGGCTAGTTTATTTGGGGTCTGCTCCCAAATTTCTGTAACTCTGCCTTGTGACCATGTTGGCTGCAAAAAGCACTAAATAAAGTACATAAAAAAAAAACTAAAGTACTAAACAAAACTGACTTGCATTGAATTGAACCCATAAACACTCCCCTAGTTAAATATCTTCCGATGACATAATTCATAACATTGCATCAGAGCAAGCCCAGTTACGTCAGCTCAGTTGCAGCCTCCAATGGGAGATGGCCAATTACAGACCACTTCTGTTACGGTCTACAAATAAGAACTTTGGACTTTTTTTTTCTCACCCAAATAAATACAAGCCCAGAGGGATTCCACACTCTATTATAAGCAAAGTCTCACGCAGGCTTACCATGCTCTCAGCACTTCTCCTCTGTTGGGCCGTTCTTAAACTCCACGCTCCAGGCACATGCTACCCTCTCCAGCTGGCACCCTTGCCACCTGATGGCGTGGCAAGAGGCCCTGAAGAACAAGGACAAACAGAAACAAAACGCTCTACAGGCAACGACTTCATGGAGGAAAGCTACAATGGAAGAGTGCGGATAACCATTCATCACAGTTCTAAAGGTAAGACTGCAGGTTCACATGCTTTCAAAAGTGTTATGTATGATATTTTGTGGTACGTTACTTTTATGTTTAGACTGCTGATGTTTCTCTGTGTGAAAATTACACAGGAATCTTCACCTTCTTGAAATACCAACCTAAAGGCTGCTTCTCAGCGCTGGATGTGAAAAGTAATAAGTTCTTCTGCTTGGACTCCAAAAGAAGGTTATACACTTCGGTAAGTAACATTAATGCTACTAATTATCGTTAAAATAGATGAACTTGTTGTATTGATCTGTGTTCTTTGGCACAAATGTAGTTTCTGTTTAATTAATAGTGTGTATCATTTTAAAAATTGAGAGAATGCTAAAATTGGGACTGTACTCCTGATCATTACATTACAACTAACATATACATACAGTGTAGAATCAGTGTGTTAAATGGTTTCTGTATGTTCATCCTCTCAGGGAGATGACAGCAATGAGGACTGCTGGTTTCGTATCAGAAGACACAGACATCATGATGTGTTACGCTCCTGCATAGGAGACATGCTGCTCTTCCAACAACAGATGAAACGCACCAGACACGCACGACACAAAAACCATATGAAGAGTAGAAAGAGACGCAGTTGGCACATTGATCCGACTGACCCTTTAGGATCCGAGTTTTCAGATGTGAGAGCAATCAACAATGAAATAAGACAACCGCAGTACGGCAGTAACATTTCCAAGCACACCATTGCTTTAGTTGAAGATCCTTTGCAGGTGCTCCTTTCAGAAAGTCCAAGAAGTCCAACCCAGGAAAAGAACAGGAAAAACAGAAAAATCCCATTTTGACTGGACTGTTACTGTTTCATGGTATTGTATTGAGACTGACTGTTTTACGGTACAAAACACCAGTGTGTACAATTATTTTATACGCTTTCTTAAACACTGCAACCTCTACGACATTGTACACTAAGTCTACGTTCTCACCCCTGCAGGTGAAGTTCAGTGTCTCTTTGTCCTTTCACCTATTTTGAGAAGTTAACAACAGCATTTCTTGTTTCTACAGCTCTTTTTATATGATCAGTGGTAATGGATTACATCACTAAAAGCGAAAATCTCTACCTTGGAATGATAGAAATATGTATACTTTTTATTCCAGTGATCACCTCTTAACCAGTAGCTTCACATTATCATATGACTGTGTAACGGTGCTGGACACCTACTAAGTACTTATTTATTTCAGTGTGTTTATATATTTTTATTTATGATCTTTATACTGATGTTTATTGTCTTTAATATTAAAGCAGTAATGCAATCTACATGTATTGTTTCACTATTACTTTAATGAATATTCTTAAAACTAATATTTAATATTTGAGATATTTAAAATGCTGTATTTAAAAACTGTATTTGTAAATAAAAATAATACAAATCTCAACCTCGATTTCCTTTTTTGTAGGCATCATTTGTGCACAGCAGTGACACGTTTGCACTGGGAAATTTTTAGTCTTCTCTGTTATTTGATTCATTAACAGATTTCTTCTTTTAGGGAGGTAGGGCTTTTAACTGCTAAAGTTCAAAAATCTAAATGCCACAGAGGCACACGTTGATCCCCTCATTCTTATCATTAAAAATTGCACAAGAGTCCATACTGAATTGGTGTTCAGTTAAAACACAAAAACATTTTAACAAGATATAAATACAAATAGAAACATTTAGAAGAATAATGTAGAAAATGGATATATAGAAAAATAATGTAGTTCTAGACCACAATGTGAACTGTTGCTCTGTCAGAATCAAAAATGCTTTCCAAACCTCTTTTTCTTTAATCTTGTTTAATCAGTTTCTGATGAACACCTACTCTGAAGGCCATTTTAAGGCAGACGTGTAAGACGTGTTCATTTATATATTAAGGCCAGAAGTCAAGGTCACATGATCCTAAACAGCCAAGAATCAATGTTGCTATTATCAGAAGAAAAAAAAACATGGCACATGTTTGGCTGGATGGATCTGGGTCAATACTGATGATACTGATAATATGAGGCTTTTCTTATTTCTGATTATGCAATTAAACTGGCTTTGAGCCTAAACAAACAAAGACATCTGCACTTTCCCATTAGGTACAATCTTAACTCACTGAACTTATGCTGATGCAATTTCACCTTTATAACTTTACTATGTCCCTGGAGGATCCAGAGGGGCACAACCGACCCAAAACAAAAATCTACATGTCAAAAATTTTCACAGCAAATAAACTAATTGAAATACTCGGAGAAAAGGTTTTGAAGTTCTTTCTGTACGACTGCAGGCTTTGTCTATTTAAGAGAAATTTATGTTAGACTGCTGATCATACAAGAATAATGATCTACTTGAAGAACAAGACTAAAAGCTGCCTCTATAATTATAATGTGTCTTACGTTAGAACAGGTTGGCACTTTAGTTAATACCAAACATGCAAATGCTACAATTGTACTAGAACAGGCTGCATGGATTTGTGGATATGTGTGATTGAATCCCTTTTGCTGTGTATTAATTAATGATCAATTCATCTGAATGATTAAAAATAGAGATGTGCTTTCAAAATAAGCTGCTATCAAAATATGCTAAGTGGGCTGTCGTTTTTATTCAGTACAGGTGTATAACAGATCAGTGTGTACAGAACTGTCTACAACGCTGCACTGAGTCCACTTTCTCACCCCTGTAGGCGAGTCAGAGTAGGTCAGTGTCTGTTTGATCTTTCACCCAATTCAGTGAGTTAACATTTAAACAACAGCATTTCACGTTTCTGCGTGACAGGTCTTTTTTTGGAAGACCTTGAGATCAGTGGTAAGGAACTACCTCACAAAAACATGGGATCACAGACACTGGTTGCACTTGGTAGTGATTCTTGGTAATGGATTGCTGACTCTGCACAAAGACAATAAATGCTTTTAAATATCTGTAGTCTGTCCTTCGTTGCTGAGACATGACTGTAATTAGTAACTGATGCAATGGCATCTTCTGTCGATATAGATAGCTGAACATTTATTTGTAACATTTATATTTTGAACATTTATATTTTTATTTTAACATGAGCATTTCTTTATAAAGTGTTTAATTAGACGCTGAGTGAAAAGAGACTTAGCCACCCATGACCAAAAACTGTTGAATAAGAGGCTTAATGTATGAACTTTGTAAATATTAATGGTACGTTTAATTATTTCGTTTTTTGAAAACCCAATCCCCTACATTGTGTCCCTCTTATCACCTTTGTCCCCTGAGCTGCAGGCACATCAAAGACTGGATGTTTCTGGAAAGCAGTTTATGTGGAAAGTTATTTTTACTTTAATTTGTGATACCAGAAATGTAACGTACACAAGTTAATATTTAATAGCTGCCATTATATTTTACCTCACAATATTTCTGGAGTTTGGAATGATTTCTTATAAGTCAAAAGTTTTCATACTTACAGAGTTTTCTAATTCAATGCTTAATTTACAAACAGATGTACATGTTAGGAATGTAATCAGAGAACAGCCAGCTTTGTTATCTTTATTATTACACTATTATTCTTTCGTCTGATATTTTGTAAAATCCACAGTGGTATAAAAAACTGACAGATTTCTGAAGTTGTCTACTTCCAAGCTGAATATGAAACATTGAATGCAATGTTTGGCTAATAATATGTAGATGTTGTGTTTTTTTTTTATCTTCTCCTCTCTCTCTTCTTTGGCTTCCTCTAGTTTATGTGTTGTTCCTGTGTGAACTATCAGCAGTGTTTGATGTAGATATGAAAGCACTGGACTGTACTTGCATTTTTTGGAAAAAAGACCTTCTGCACTCCATTAAAGACTAAAAGAGCTGACTCATTGGTGTTGACAGGGGATAATCGCAACATGAATCTAAATTTCAGCACCACTGCTAATGTAGTTAATTATTAAAAACCTGTTTACAAATTAAAGCCACATCAGGGGTCAAATCTGATTGCTACAAGATGCTCAAACAACAACAGATGGTAGTTCAAGATTTAAGATTCTTATTTGTCACATTGTTACAAATTCAACATGTGGTGAAATGAGCCCATGAATCAGCCATGAGACGTGCAAGTTTACAAATGAAAAGACTAACCTATGGCAATGCAAATACATAGAAAATATATATTCCAAATAATTATTAAAAAGACTAAAATGTGTGTGAAGTATGGTGTGCTGGATTGCTGGTTGATGTAAATAGACTTATGTGTCAGATGGCAAGTGAAGAGAGGCAGGTGAGGTACAGTGAGGTAGAGAGACAGGTCAGATACAGTGAGGTAGAGAGACAGGTGAGATACAATGAGGTAGAGAGACAGGTGAGATACAGTGAGATAGAGAGACAGGTGAGATACAATGAGGTAGAGAGGCAGGTGAGGTACAGTGAGGTAGAGAGGTATGTGATATACAGTGAAGAAGAGAGGCAGGTGAGATACAGTGAGGTAGAGAGGCAGGTGAGGTATAATGAGGTAGTGAGGCAGGTGATATGCAGTGAGGTAGAGAGGTAGGTGAGATAGAGTGAGGTAGAGAGTCAGTTGACATGGTGAGGTAGAGAGGCAGGTGACATACAGTGAGGTAGAAAGTTCACTGTATCTTGCTAGCCATTACCAAGCCAGGGAATTTATCCTTTGAAGCTTTGCTTGTTATTATACCACTCTGATTACACCACCTTAAAGAAAGAGAGTAGAAAGAAAGAAAGAGAAAGAAGAGAAAGAAAAAAGAAACAGAAAAACAAAGAAAAAAGAAAGAAACAAAGAAACAAAGAGAGAAGAAAAAGACAGAAAGAAAACAATTATGGTGAGGTTTAATCCGCCTGTCATGCTAAGCTAACATTATGTAGGCTAGCCTGACTGGCTAAAGAGCTGTCTATCATGATAAGCTTACAGAAAAATTGATTATCGTCAAAATAACTAATAAAATAAAAATTAATATTATATATTTAATTTATTATGGATTAATTGAGACACCTTGTTATAAATCTATAGGAGACTCACCTGAACGGCCATTAAATTGCGCTCGCTCATTTTACATTACATTTTGAATTTTAGGGCGTGGTTATGCGCGTGTGCCTCTGTCTGCCAACATTGCAAAAAGTATTGGGACGCCTGACCATTACACCTACAGGGACTTTAATTATACTGTATTTAAATCCGCAGTTTTTAATATGGAGTTGCCCCCCTTTGTAGGTGTTTCAGCTTACACTTTTTTTGGAAGGCTTTCCACAAGAGTTTGGAGTTTCTGTGGGCACTTGTTTCCATTCATTCTGTAGAGTATTTTGAGGTCAGACACTGATGCTGGACGAGAAGGCCTGGCTGACACTCTTTGTTTATCCCATTGGTGCTGGATGGGGTTGAGGTCAGGACTTTGTGCAGACAGTCAAGTTCTTCCACACCAAACTCACATTTTTATGGAGCTTGCTTTGTGACTCACGCTGGAATAGAAAAGGTTCTTCATGAAAACTTGTACCAATACTTTTGTCCCTTTAGGGTAGCAATTTCCTCCAGGATCAATAAAGTGTTCTGAAAATTCCTTACATTTGGAGTACATCTATGTGACAAGATACAGTAACCCCCAATATTTGTGGGGCTTGCGTTGCAAGTTAAAAAAATGCCTAAAATGTCTATTTTTTTCATTTTAAAAAGTTTAATGCATTACCATTAAAAGAAAACCCATAGCCGTACTATGTCTGTGTATATATATATATTAAAGTGTATTTGAATGTCTCTCTTTTCTGTTCTTTTTGTGGCATTGTCCTTGACCGACTTGCGCTTATGGAATTTGGTGATCGCAGTTCGATCATAAACTCTAGGAGACTATGACGCACACTGTTCTTTTTCCTTAAGCTCACTGTGGGGGAAAAAGCTTTTTATTCTTCTAGTTAATGTACTACACCTGTGTTGGTCATTGACAATTCATTTTGAGTGTATCAATTAAAAGCATTATTAGCCAAATGAAGGCCTAGTGGAGGCAGTGGTGCAACATGTTGTGATGGGCATAAGTCATGGTCACAGAACCCTTAATAGTCATGTGCCAATGTTGCTGTGGACCTCCAACTGGACATTGGACAAAAACAAAACATGGCACATGCATGGCTGGATGGATCTGGGTCAATACAGACGATACTGAAATTAGGCTTTTCCTATTTCTGAATATGCAATGAAAGTGTCTTTTTGCCGACACCTTCCCTTTTGCCATTAGGTACATTGTTAACTTTACAGTACATTACTCTTTCGAAACCATTACTCTTGTAATGCCACGTGGGTGGTTCTCAAATGTGGAACGGATCTCCTCTCCTGAGCCATGACGTTTATCATAGCTGCTGTATTTACATGTGACTATAAAAGCAAAGCCTGTAAAATGACTTAAGACCGTGGTACCTACTCATGTAGTTAATCATTAGCACTTGACTCTGAGTAATAAAAGTTTATGATCACACTGCACTACCACTTTGGTTTGGTTCCATCATTGACTGAAGCATAAGTCACACCAATCCATGATTACACATTTCAGATTCCCACTTGTCCAGGCAACAGCAGGGCATGTTCTGATGGATTAAATCACATGCCCCCCAAAAGCATGTATTATTGTTGATTATAAAAAATTTTAATTTTAATTTTTTGGTATAAAACATTATAAAAAAGGAACATTTTTGATTAAACAAAGAGGTCCCAAAAAATGCAGGTGTGCCAACATTTTAAAATTAAAAACAGTGACAAAACAGGTGGGCACTGAAAGACAATAAAATATTTGAACAACCACGGAAACCTACTAACCTGGCAAGAGGGTAGAGACCGTACTGGTTCAGGGCAGGTGTTTACGACTTTTGAAAATTATTACAGACGTCATACACATTATTTTCCTCAGTGTCAAAGTACAACTAAAAATGAAATTATTTCACACAAGCTCTGCTGAAGTTTAACATTTATATTATCAGGCATAAAACATTGTGGCATTGAATATTCAAACACACAATAATATTCAGTGCTTTTCTTTGATAAATACTATAGGAGCAATGTGGCTTTACAGCTCAAACACACCTGGTTCTACTTATTTGCTAATTATCAGGTTTAGCTGGTGTGTTTGAGCAGGAAACACCAAACTGAAGTGAACACCAAGGCCTGGACTTATTCAGTCCTACTTTAGATACAATATAAATATTTGAACTTCATTTTACCGATCAACAGAGAATACAGGTTTGAATCTTGCGTATTTTCAGTGGTTTGAACACAAATATCAAGTGACTGTTTGTTTGGTAGTTAAACTGTAAGAATAGCTCAGGCAACAGTTCTTCACATTGCTTTAAGTTAAATAAATAGGACTTGTGAAATTCCACATGCTTCCGTTCACAGTCTGTCCTCAGCTTTGATGTGATCTCGCCGATTGACAAACACACACTTCATTCTAGAGAGCATAATGTCATCATGGGTGCATTTCAGAGTCACGATGAATCGGCACATTCCTGTATTGGAGCAGGCAGAGAAGACCTGATTCATGTTTGAGCCGTAAGGCACAGAGCAGGCAAGGTCTTCAATGAAATGCCGCACTGCCACTCGCATGTAGGCACCATGGGTCACCACGAGGGCGTGGGCAGGAACGTTTAGGACACCATCGTCCGGACGACCCGCAAGAGGACCGTCTACTTCAGCGGGACGGATTTCCTCATCCAGCTGTGTTTTGTCTCGATGGTCTTTGGCCATCCGCTGGAACATAGCTTTGAGAAACAAGCTGATCCGCACCTTCACCTAAGAACAGAACAAGCTCTGTAATGTATTTCAGCATTTAACTGTCTATGGTTTGCATTTAAATGTACAAAATATACCAGCAAGTGTACCCAAAAAATTATGAATTATCAATAGTACAGTCATTTTCTATTATTCTGAGTCAATGTTTGCAACAAAAGGAAACCATTTAGAACGAGTAAGAGGACATACTCCAAAGATTTGGCAAAAATAACACGATGGATATAGTTTTTACTATTATATATATATATCTATA
>JBBPDB010000032.1:18734248-18760866 GCA_037974465.1 Brachypetersius altus | reverse complement strand
ATATATATATATATATATATATATATATATATTCAGATATATAATTGTGCAAATTCTGGAACAATTGATTCAATCATCAACTGCACTAAATGTTGTCTTGTCCTTTTGTTTTGTTGCTTGTGCGTTTTCCTTGCACTCTCTCTCTCCTGCTCTCTTTATTTTGTCCCGTGTATTTTGTCCTCACTTAGGTATTCTTGTAGTTTCTGTTCTTGTGTGGCGTAATGGTCCTGGAGGAATGTTGTTCCATTTCACTGTGTTTTGCGTGAATGGCTAAAATGATAATAAACCTTCTTGACTTGACTATTAGGCCAACATCTAATCAGCTACTTGTTTCTATGCAGTTTGAAGTTACTTATAATTTTGTTACTTGGCTCTCTGTAGTTGGCCTTGAAGTTTATTTATGATCTTATTCAGGGTTCTAGATGCTCTGATAATACATAATCACATGGACTATAGCAGCAGACGTGCAATTCACCCTCCACTATTCATAAGTATCAGAACACTTCAAGTTCAAGCTAATATATTTAAGGTTCAAGGTTACATTATTGTCATCACCAGCTATGAACAAGTACATAGTGTGATGAGATGTTTTTCCACGGACCTTCAATATAGTTACAACAGAGATAGTAGACCATCGACAAACAATAAATAAACAACTGCAAACAGCAGTGTATGTAAACAGTATAGTGGATGCTAAATAAACCCTCCAGAGTATTGCACCATAGGTATATGATTATTGCACAGGAGTCAGTTAGATTAATATACTGTACATATATTCACAATTTTGTTCCCTCATTATATGAGCGCACTACCCTTGGTCATAATACACAGAACTAAAATATAGAAAGTTGCAGAGACAGTGATTCTCACCTGATCCATCGTCTCTCCCTCTGGTGGAGTGTATTCTGGGATTGGTTGGCCTGCTGCTTTAGCCATGTTCTTCATGTCCTCCACACGGCCTCCTTCAGCAACACCGAAGCTCTGCGAAACACTACAGTTTATTCTTTTCACCCCTCCTGCCACCAGGTCTCCAGCTTACATCAGCAGGGTCACCCTATTGTACAGTTTAGTGTAGGGCTTTGTAATCGATATCATGATTTGAGCAACAGCTGTGGTTTTAACTAGACCATATTAACTACAAGCTGCCTGAATGTGTTTAACCAGTCAGAAACCATCAAACACTCATGTTTGGTCAACCTGAAACATAAAAACATTTAGGCAATATATTCTTTAATACGCATGTTAATGTTAAAAAACAGCATTTGGCTGCATCTGAGAGGCACTAATTTGATCCATTCTAGTTAGTACTTAGGAAAGCTAACTAATACACACACACAGAGCAGGTTTGATTTCTGCTATCAAATGGATTATTGCTGAAGGTTTATAGAATTAAAACCCGCCTAAGGGCGTGATGTCAGATTGGTATTTGTGTGGGAAGAAGACAGAAACTTACCTGGTCAGAGACGTGTTGAGGCAGAGTCTTGGCTGAGCTGTTAGGATGTTTGCGGTTCAGATTTTACTGATACTCTGATACTAATATTGATACTGAATCTGCTTATCCATACAGATACTTTATTAAGAGCTGCATGAGAGGGGCAACATATCAGCACTGCGATTTTACTGCTACGCTTAGTGATGGCGAAGCCTTTTCTGGAATTAAAAAGGCCTAAAGTTTATTTTAAATTGTACTTTTACTGTTCCATCTAAACTTTCCAAATATGAAAACAGACGGTTTTCTAATCTTAGTTTTTGTGATTTGACAGAACAAACACATTTAAATATATCTCCTTATTCTGACTACAGCAGTTTAGCTCTGCCCAATTCACCAAAACCTTTAAAAGCTAAAAATTCGACTTATTGAATTACATGAAGACCTCAGAACACCTGGAGCTCACCTGGTTGGTCGCCAATTATCGTGACACTTATTATGTGAATCAGATGCCAGAGGAGTGCTGGATGACCAGGAGCTTTAAGATCTCAGTTATGAATGAAACTGTAGCTCAAAAATACAAGACTGCTATGAACAGTGGCTATGGCCAGACATGCTCATGCTTCATAAGACCTTTATGGATGTCACATGGTAAAACCCTTACAGACTCACCCTCTCTTTAAGTGACGGATCAGTAACAATGCCCAGGCCAGTGCAAGTCTTATTTTTCCTTACAATTATTTCAGCAGTCTGGAACACATGTACAAAATAACGTTAGTACACTTGGGTCCTACTGATGTAATTTTCACAAGTATCTGAGTAAAGAAAGTTAATTCATTTACATTTGTTTGATTTATCAAGGAAACAGCAACGGCTGCATATTCTAATCTTTGTCCTGGGGAACAGGAGTGGCAGACATGGAAAGAGGAACATATTTTTGATGGGTTGGGCCATTCTCCCAGAACAGTTTTTGTCATTGCTTGAAAATACCAGACAGAAAATCAGGACAGATTTAAACAAGCAATTAAAATTGCTCATACACATCAAATGACCAAGATAGACCTAGCAGGCCTAGAATATATCCTACAATAAATTCATACCAAGAACCATAAAATCATATAAAGACAGACCTGGAGAGAGATTACTGAAAGTATGAAAATATAGGTTGTTAGGCCTAGAGGAAGCTGCACAGGAACAATGGCAGTGACTAATGGAAGAAAGGGATGTTGGTGAGGGATCATGGTGGTTATTGGTGGACAACTATATCCTCTGAGCCACTACACTTCCAAGTATAATGTAATCATTCAGACCATAGAACACACCACAATGTGTGTGTAGAGCTATATAGAATGAAGCTAAAATCTCTCTCTCTATATATACACATACATACACACAAACAAAAATGATGCATTCAAAGATAGATATGTGGATATAGCTATACATTCACATGTTGTTAGTTCATGGCCCTGTTCATATTAAATACCATTTATTATATTATGACACTATAATATCAATGTAACTAAAATGCAACAATTTTACCTCTACCTCTAAAATGGTTTGGGGAAACTCATATTAAATAACTAAACAAAAAATCATGTTCCTCCTCCTACACAAGAAATTACTGGCCTGTTCAAAAGCTCACACTTACAGTGTGTACCTGTGTGTGCTTTCCAGTAAGTGTCCAAGCATGTCCAACTTGTCACAGAGACTAAATACAACCTACACACTGAAACTGTATCAGATTAAGTTTATCCCACAGCTAAACACCTTGGGGATGTGCTAACATGCCATTCTGAAAATGCCTGTGAAAATCTTAACATTGCCAGAACGGCAACTCGTCATCCCACAAAGATTTGATACACGTCTGTCTCACACACACACACACACACACACACACACACACACACACACACACACACATAAAAACACACATATGTGTCTGTCAACTTTCTACCTGTAGGTAAAAGGCACCCCCTACCTGCCAGGAGTCTGTTCTGCAACACCTGTTTCCTTTAGCACAGCTTTACAATATATATATTTATGTGTCAGATGCTTTAATCGAAAGCAACCTACAATACAAGGAAATGCTCAGGACAGTGTGAGAACCAGAGGAGAGTTCTATGTGCTAAAATCTTTATGTAAGACAGATAGGACAGATAGGAGAGGAGATGCTCTCTGAAGAGATGAGTCTTCGGGAAGTTCCTGAAGCTAGTGAGGGATTCTGCTGCGCTGGTCAGCTCACCTGCTTGGCACGTTTCATGTCACTGGCAAAAACATTACTGAACCAGACATCTTGAAGGTAGTTGCCTGCAGCCTCCGCTTGCTGCATCCCGACTTCAGAAAGAGAAGAGTCGATCCCCTGGCCTGGGTAAGAGAAGAGCCTAAACAAGCCGAGCTGAAGGACAATGTAATCAGAAACTGTCTAGTCATGAACAGACTTTACCTTGAAGGAGTCCATCCTTGTTGTACTGTGTCTCACCACTGGTGCAGTCACAACATGAGGTAGAAATTCAGAAGTCATTATAAGTCATAACTGTAAACTAAATATCAACAATATCATGCAGTCAACATGTGTAATGGCACACGACTGCACAAAGGGCTTGACTGGCATAATGCAAGGGCTGAACTGCCATAGTGCTTATAACATTCAGAAGTCATAACTGTAAACTTAATTTTAAAATGTATAGAACATTTAATGCAAAATGCCCATGCATACTACGCAAAGGGCTGGATTGGCATCGTTCATTCAGAAGTCATTATAAGTCATAACTGAGAACGCAGTCATGGGTAGGACATTGGACCTAAATACCACTGGACCGCTCTCCAGCTCTGACCTTTACATCAACCCTGCTGCAGACTAGTGCAGGCACTGGGGGGAATTGGATACTGCACTAGCAGCTTCTATGGAGTCATAGGAGAACTAAATATCATATATTCATCCATGACATGTGGATATTTGTTGATTCAGCACAGTGTTTTACTGAAAAGTGTGTTTGGAACAGGCAGGCTGACCTCCAGAAACAGGCTGCCTAATCCCTTCCACGAGCTTCAAATATCAATAATGTAAAAAAGAAACCATACAGACACACACGTATATAACTTACTGTCGGACTATGGTTAAACCGAACGAAAGCATGGGCTTGCGGAGGAAAGTGCAGGCTGGAGTCCAGACTGGATAAAGAAGATTGGGACTGAAGAGCCGGTTCTTCTCCGGGCACTGCCGTTGTTGTTGTGCCCTGACGTCACAGGCCACCCTGGAATCCGATTGGCTAAAAAGTGCAACAAGCCTTTGAGTTCGATTCAACAAATCGATTCTTACGAACCGAGACAAATGAATCAAACGGTTCATCGATTCACACGTCGTTCTCATTCCAAAACAGTTCCAGTCACATTCAGTCAAGGGTACCCTATTTATTACAGGCAGCCTTAAAAAGGGTAACAGCGCAGTATTTTATAACATAAAAAATGTAAATATCATCATTTTTGAGAAAATGAGGGCATCTTTTACTAACAGTAATATCCAGCATATAGCAATAACAGCTCATGATATTAATAAAAGTATTACTATTCTATTTAAGTTATTTTCAGGTTGTATGTAAGAACACATCTTTTACACATCTCACTTATTCATGACTGCTGCTTAGTTAAAAAAACTGCGAGGAAAAAATCTACATAAACATGGCCTATATGACAGCTGATCATCTGCTCCTGAGTGTATCCAGGACAAAGCGTAAACTTAAAGGAGATCGCGCTTTTGCTCTAGCTGCTCCCTCTGGAATGATCTGCCCTTAGAGATCAGACAGGCATCTTCTCTGCCCCTTTTTTAAATCTCGGCTAAAAACCCATCTTTTCACTTTGGCTTTTGATACCTTGTGAGATGTTGGTTTTAGGTCACTGCTGTGTTATTTTATTTACTTATTTTTCTATTGTTTTTCTAAACTTATTTACTTATTTTTCTATTGTCTTTTATTCTTATTTATCCTTTGTCCAGTACTTTGCATTGTAAAGTGCTTTAAAAATAAAGTTAGAATTTATTTTAAAATCATTTGACATCACTATATGTCTGTTTCTGTCTCAGGCCAATATTATACATACCCTTTGCTCTTTCATTCATTCTGCTTTCTCAGTAACAGCCAATCAACAACCAGAGGAGAGAACAGATGAGAGGCAGATGTGACGCCACACTCATTGAAGCAGATATTTATTGAACAGAGGTTGTGCAACAGACATATTGAGGTACATGATTTTGTCATAGTGGAGGGAGGAGACAGAATCCATACGATCATTTCAGGCACTCTCTGTAGCCTTTATTGGGCAGTTAGCGTAAAGGAAACTTTTGCACAAGGCAAAGTGCGACTCAGCAGACAAATTCATGTCGAGATGTACTCATTAAAATGATGATTGCAGGCAATCCAAACTTAGGTCACATGTACAATTCAATCAATACAATTTGCTCAGTTCTAACACCCACGTCTGAAGAAACAGGGACTTTTGTTCCCCCACCTCCATCCACTATGGCTGTTTGAAGTCCAGGTGGGAACTTTAAGCTGTCCACTAACAGGAGACCATCAAATGCCCCCCCATCAGAACCTCCGCTGTATGCTGTCCTTTATCAGCTCCCGAAAAAACTGTGATGAGTTGTGAGGTACTGAGAGATTTGTTTTTGTTTGTCCAGTAAACCTGAGGTATAGACATACCGTACTTACAGACTGTGACAGGGAAAAAAGTAGGAGAGCAGAAAAAGAAGAGATAAAAAAAGGAAAAAGATCATGCTTTAAGAGCATACTGTACAAAAAGAGTATTTCCAGTCGAACACTCGCCTCATTACATGATCTTCTATTACCCTCTACTTCTGGATTCTCAAAGTATTCTGTAAGCAGTAAAATAATTATAATACAATTGTTTATAAAATAGCAGCACACTCAAGTGACATCACAACTATGTTATTTTTGTGTATAAGATGAAACAAAAATCATAGCTTTTTAGCAGCGAAAAAAAAAACAATAATAATAACTCAATAAAAAGTATTGACACTTGATTGATGTCTTCACACCATTTCAACCGCTCTTCGCTTTGGAATACAGTATCTTAACCCTTAAAAAAAGCACAATTTCGGTCCATATCCAAAACTCATAGGCACCCATAGGATCTAAAAACAGTACTATAGTTAATTTTTCAGAGCACAGCTGGGGAAGGGAATAAAACAGGAGAACATATTACAATCAGTTGACCAAGGCCTGTTTTGGTGAGAGGGTGGAAGTGACCTGACTTAGGACACCCAAAGGAGCTAAATAGTACATCTAGGAGCCAAATGGCACCTTAAGGAGTAATTTAGGGTTTACAGAGGGACAAAAAGGAAATTTGTAAAGACTCCCTCACCCACAGAAAGACACAGAAAAGATAGACTACACCTGGACAAAATAAAGCTGGACTGCCCCAGACTGCTCCCTCTTTAACACAGACGAAGAGCCTTGTGCATGAATGTGTTGTGCTGTTGATACACAGCTGTCTAATCTTGAGGCTGCTTGCACCTCACATCAACGTGTGCTTTCAGTGATCTGGAATTCCAGATCCCAGATTTCACTACGCTGTATGAAAAGTCAGGTGTAAACACACACATTACAGTCAGATCACTCAAACACAGATCACCTGACCACATTCAACACAGATGCAATTGGAATGGATTCTTTGTATCTACATACAATTACATACAAAGGTGAAATATTGAGGTCCAGTTAGTTAAAATCCTCTCCAGGGGTATGTTTCCAGCCACCGGGACACCTGTACTGCAGGTCTGAGCTATTCAGAGAAGCCAAACAGCTTGTACTTTCAGGACCAAAATTTTCCATCTGTTTATTTACATGGAAATGCCTTTGCAGGGGACAAAAAACAACAACAACAAGATGTTGAATATGTGAGGTCATCTTGCACTCCTGGCTGATAACGGGGTCCAAGCCAAGCTTGTTGATTCACATGGTAATGAAAACAAAAGTATTTACATGCTTTTTACATGGGAGAGTAAAATTGGATGGTCACACTGTGGTGAAACGTACAAATGGAATCCTACCAAAGGATTTCCAGATACGATCTGGACATGAAGCACATGCTAATGCAACGTGCAAACAGCCTCCTTTGAGGGACATATCAAATCCCACGCCAGTCCAGCCTTTAGAAGCAGCAGGTTTTTGTAAGGGAGATGACTGGACAGTGGACTGTATAGGCAGTCGGACCAATGCACAGAGGCGTAGGGCATCGCTTATCACAAAGGCATCAATAGGTATAAGGCACCACATGGAACAAGGCATCCTTTCTCTGATAGAGCAGCTTCACCAGTTCATCTATAAATTAAAGATATAACTGCCCTCAGACGTGCAAATTACCGATGTTACAAGGTTTTATTTTACGAATGCATGGCAACCAATTAACATTTAACTGAACACCAGCCAAAACTGGAAGTAAAGGGAGGGGTCATCTGTAGCGAACAGTCATTTCTCTCAATACAGAATTTTTGGAATGTCAATATATTTTGCTGCAGGAATGTCCACATCGGCTAACACTGGGGCGCCAACATGTCATCATTTGAACATGGGAGACCAGCCCGCGTGCCAAGAAAACAAACACAAGTCCAATGACTAAAATGACCCCTTCACCATGATTCTCTGTGATTTTTAGGGGGAGGGGGGTATGTGCTCAAAGTGCTTTGCTGTTGAAAATGAGGAACTACAAATGCACCGATCCAAGAGAAAAAAAAACAAACACAAACATTCCTCTACTCAGTTCAGCTTCCCTGTGTAACACCTTCCCCACTAATTAGCTGGCAGTGTCAATTCAACTGGTTTAGATACTGGTCTGTAATCCAAAAACCTAGAACACAAAACGAACTCAACAGACAAACAAACAAATAGATAAAAAAAACAAAAAAACAAAAAGAACTTAAATTATCGCAACAATCTCTGGAAACCACATCTGATCTTCTCCTTTGGCCTCCTCCCCTGTATGCTAACGTCATGTCCACCTCAGCAGCAGCATGCTTCTCTCCTTAAACCCACACAGCTTCATCCTCATCCTCATCCTCATCTAAGCACAAAATCTCACGCCACCCTGCACTTTCATTGACTGCATGAATCTACACTCCACAAATTCTAATTCCGCTCTAGCACCTCTTTGAGCAGCCTTTTGCTCCTTCGACTCAAACGACAACGAAAACAGGAAAAAAAATAGATTGTATGACAATATTCAGCAGGAGGTATCATTTATTTATTTATTTTAAATGAAACATAACCTCCTCCGTAACGCCCTTTGATATGGAAACTTCTCTCCTCCCTCTCTTCATCTCCGTGTCTTGCCTCCCATCAGTCCTGTGTGTCCGGTCGAGCTCAGCCCCAGGTCCCGGGACACTAAATAAAAGCGCATGAACAGAAGGCAGTGATACAGGCGGCCCGTGGCCCTCCGAAGCAGGCGAAAGCGCTATAGACTCGTCTCACCCTCACGCTCGGCCTCGCCCGAACCACACACTCGCAGATATTTAACTGAAACAAAGCACACGACTCTCTCGCTCACCCTCTCAGTCTTTATCTCACACACACACACTTTGACACATACACACATACACACGCTCTCACATACACATACGTACCCACACATATGTATGCACACACAAGCAGCCTGACAAAAGCTTATTGGTGTCTCTGCACTTTGAGAACTGAGAGACAATAAGTTGCTGATTCATAACAATAATAATAATAATATCAATAATAATTATTATTATAATAATGATAACAATAGCCTGTTTTAAGACATATGACACCCACACTGGGCAAATGCATTATGCTGAAATTTGTGCCAAATTTGGTTAATATATTGGAGACAGGCTTTTAAGGCAATCAGGCATCAACCAATTAACAACTTAAAATCTTTAAAATGTGTGGATTTCTACCGTAGTATCCACACATGATTTGTTGACAAGTAATGCTGACTTTAAGCATGTCTAACCAAATTTTTTCGCACCCAGAGGGTTCCAAGTCCTAACAGCACGAGGCCTCCATCTCTCTGCCCTGCATATCGTTTTTCTGGGCCTCTTACATCCTCAACCACACACTCGAATGGGGAAAATCCACTAACCAGCTTCATGGCACCCCTGTGTGTTCGAGTTCAGGCTGTTTCAAACATGAACCAAAACACAACAAAACAGAAAAAAAAAACATAGCCCCGCAATGTGTACCTTTACATGCCAGTCTTTTAAAGTCGAACTATATTTTTTAAAGCCTTGTTATACTACAGCTTTTTTTTAATATGTTTATACAATCAAAAAATAGTTTGCAAAATACTATAGGCTTCCCTTCTATGAATATGAGGCACCATAGAGATTTTTGCATCAGTATCAATTCATTTAAAAAATAGCTATTTTTGTATCTAAAATATCTTTGATTTCTTTTGTAATGTACAGGGAACTTTTTTTTTCATTGAAAAAAGAATTAAAAACTACAAAGACTAGCAAGCACTGTTTGATGGGGTTGTTTGTTTTTTTGTCATTTTTGTTTTTTGTTGTTTTTTTTTTTCTTTAGAAGACGGATCCAGACGCCGTTCCTCCCGAGAGCTCACAAGTTGACGTCCCGTACGTCGGTGGGGGTGCTGGACTGGTCCTGGTCATCCAGCGCCTTGTTGCGGCTGCCCTGCTCCTGCTGCTGCTGTTTGTGCTGCTGCCGGCGGCCCTCCCTCAGGCTGTTCATCAACACACGCTCAATCTGCTCCTGACACGCCTTCAGCACATCCTACAACCACAAAACCATAACGTGGATTAGTACACACTAGTACATTCCAGCACTTTCTGAAACAGCCTGATGAGACTCCTGGTTAATGGAAGATTATTGGAGTCTCTGTACTTTGAGAACTGAGAGACAACAAGTTGCTGAATAATTAAAGAATAACAACTAGATGTGTTTCGATGACAAAGTGTGAGAAAGTTCGATTGCATGGTTGCTATAAAAAACGTCAAAAAAGCCAGCTCTTATCAAGCCATTTATGGTCAAGGATGGTTGAAAGCACACATAGCTGCGCTGATTATTTTTAACTAAACCACAAACAGTGAAACAGCAGAGACACATCTTTTATTTATTTTTTTTTTAAATCCTGACCTTCGGTTTAGTTTGTTGAAGTTTTTTTAAACAATAAATACTAATTTCATCGATTGGTTGTGTCCAAGTGCAACACGAGGGGCTCTAAGGAATGTTACAAAGTTTAAATTCTTCCAATTACTAACACAATCTTGGAGGAGAAGTGGAGGAAAAAATTTAAATGGTGAAATAAAATAATAATGATAATAATAAAAGTGAACAACAATAATGTGACTGCACACTACTACTACTTTTACTACTACCAACAACAACAACAACAACAACAACAACTTTGTCTATTCTCAAGACATACGACCCCCACACTGGGAAAAATGCATTATGGTTAAATTTGTGCCAAATTTGTTTAAAACACTGGAGAGACTTTTAGGGTGATCAGGCACCAGCCAAATAAAAATTCAATATTATCAACAGACACGCCTTCTGCATGTCCTGCAATGACACAGCTATAATGCCAGTTAATACATAGCGGTACATTCCATCACATTCTGAAACTGCTCGAAGGGACTGCTGGTTAATACATGTTGGTTTAATTTCAGCGTTGGATAAAGGTATTCCTAGAATTCCAGGTATGGAAAGAATTAAAAGGTGTGAAGAAGTGAAAGGTACTAATCCAATGGGATTAAAGCAGAGAAAAGTGCTCAGCATGGCAGATATTCTGAGCCTGAATTTCATCAACAGTGTCTCATACAGTACAGTAATTGCACTTCAGTGCAGTCAAAATTGATCTGCACATACTCTACTGATGAATGCACAACTAATGGTATTAGTGATGTACTATGTTTACATACTATTTAGTGGGAATGGGCTGCATAGCAAAAATCCAATCTTGATATTATTATATACACAATTTGTGAAATATGATTTTTGTGATTTATATAGTAATATTACCGAAATCATGTATAATCAAAGGTGAAACTATAGTTTGGGTATAAACTACACTTGGAATATTAAAGCATAACCGACTTTTAGACCACAGGGCCTAGTAGTATTTCTCTGTTGTTTATTCATTAGTTAAAGTCTGATTTCAGCTTTTTGGCCTCCTGTTTAAACCATAAACTGACTGAAAAAATGTAAATAAATGGCTAGTCAGCCTGTGGATGGCTCCAGTGAGCAGCCAAAGGCATTCAAACAGCAAACACAGAGGGGGAGACTTAATGACTCAAGACTGGTGCCCTCTAGTGAGGCTTGGTTAAAGTGCAGTGAATGCACTCTCCTCCCAGCTCCTCTGTGGGTCTGAGGCACACCAGGCGTCTGTGGGAGAGTTCTTCAGTGAGAAGCCCCAGGGGCAGGGCCTGTGGAGAATGTGTTGTTTGTGGAGAGGCTGCATTCCTCTGACATTTACTGCTAATTAAAAGCTGATGGGCCGCAGTCTGAACCCATGTTACGTGCGGCTCCCGGACAAGGAGTGTGTTTCACAGACAGATATATACATCAGCTAAAGGAACAGAGCAATCAAACATGAGGGTCCTCTGAGGAACTGTGTGGGGTAGATGGCCTGAGTTTGTGTTTTCACTACGTCAAGACAGTCCAAGAAGCTTTAAACTTCACTAAGAACACAAAGACTAGGCAATAACTTTCCTTTACTAGCGAGACTTGACATTGGCGGGAGATTTAGCCACGTTTTGTGAAATGTGCCCCTAGAACGCAAGTGTAATGGCCCGAAGGTGCATGTGATTTTTGTCAAGGAAAGGCCCTGGTGCCGCTAGGAGGGCGTAGTCGTCTGTGTCGCTGTGGAGGAACGCGGCCGCCGTCCTCGTAATCTCCTCCAGAGGTCTCCGGCTTCCCACTGTGATGTGCCGCTATTAGTCATAAAAAAATAAATTCCTCTGAGAAAATTAACTAAAGCATAAAACATGCAAAGGAACTGCCTGTGTCTTACCGCAAGAATGCCAGGCCCGGCTTCTTAAAAGACATTCCCCTCTGCGCCGCCACTCTTTATAGAGGCAGAAGCAAGCCTGCGCCAAGCCCCACAGGCTTAATTCGAGCAACTTTTAATGACTTCAATGTGTGACTACTGGTCGGACTGGGACTGGCTCTGAGAGGAGCCTCTCCATGATCTAATCCAGAGGAGGGCGACACTGGATAAGCTGTGAGTAACCACAAGGCAAACACAACTCTGCCGAAGAATCATCAGCAGCTGCTGTGATGTCACTCACTATGCCATCTTGAACAGGAAGGGAGGGAGAAGGCACTGATGTCTTGTTTTTTTTTTTTTTACTGGGGAGTAAAAGAAAAGACGCTGGGTTCATAACGAGGCCAGCAGAGCATTGAGAAACGAAACGGATTAAGATGTGGTCCCAGAGGCTCAGTGCAACAGGCCAGGGGTCCTAACACATGATCCTGTGTACCAAAAATAGCCCACTAATTCTCCTCCGAAAAATGGAACTTTTCACTCTCGCTTTAGTGTCCTTCGGCATTGTGATTTCCAGCAGATGATCATTCTCAACATGCCGGACTCCAAATAACTGACATTTCACCTACTTTTAGAAAGACTCCTGGATTTTTGAACGACCGCAAAGACTTCACTGTGTGAGAGGGCAAATACACCCCCACAAAAAACTATCCAGTGTCTCCCCCTTGTTCATTCATCCAGAACCCATCCTTAATCTCGCAATGAGGCCAAAGCTTCAGTAGAGGCAAAGAGGCTCAGTGCGGGAAAGTGTGCCCCCACAGATCCAAACCATACAGGAACTCCACTAATTCATATCTGAATGCAAGCTCAACTAATTCAAAGCCAGCGGACTGAATATTAACGACGAGATGAAAACTCACAGTGGGCCCCTGGAGGAACGCAACAAGCCAAAGAGCATCATTTACAGTATACATTAGCTACAATAACAACATTTACCGTAAACACCAACTGCCAGTTGGAATATTCATTGCTTTTGCTTCTTTCTGAGAAAAGAGACCATAGACTTTGCTTGGGATGCAGAAGCCAAATTTTAAGCCATCATGGTTTGGCCTGCAAGCATGGAGCCTGCTGCTGTACACATCGTACCTCACCAGGTGTGTTTGAGGCTCCATGCACACACACTTAGATACACACAGCAACAGAGACTGGAGGAGGCTGGTTGGCCCTGTCACATGTCTGCTGTTAACCACAGGCACTGGACACCACAAATGTCAGCAGGGTGCCCGGCGGGGAGGTTGGCAGCATCATCTGGCTGTTGAGCCAATTTTCAGCCTCACGCTCTCTTTGACCACTTTCCTCTTCACCTTAGCCTCAGTCTGCAGGGCCTTCTCACACAGAATCCTCTACAGAGTTGAAAATGAAATGCATACTAAAGAACAGTTACTGAATTTTATAGTAGAGAGACCATTTGTCCTCTTTTTCCAGGGCATGTCCATCTGGCCGGGATATCTTAATTGCCTAAAATGTCTGGGATTTAGCTTTGCTTTCATGCGCGCATTTGCTTCCTACAGTGCCACCCTTCTGCCCCCAAGTGCCCTCCTTTTTGGAAAGCAAAATATGGTCGCAATAGTTTCGCAGCCTCCTCATCTCCTCCTTATCTTAGTCCTATCTGACAGATCTGCACAGAGGGAGGTCTGGCATTTTAGCATAAAGCAGGAACCACCCAAATCTCCAGCTGCGAAGTTCTCTCATACAATCCATTATCACAATACCAGTACATGAAGATCCAGTATTTCTGGTCAAATTGTTTCTCAAAAAATCTCTTACATAACTGTTCATTAGTAACCCTTGCGTGTGGAGACTTGCACCCAGATAAAGGTCGATCTGCATCCTTTGCGCTGGATCAAATGAGATAGGTAGGAAAAGCATGAAAGATAGTGGCTCCTCCCAGACTTCCTCAACATTTTATGAAAGCAAAAGTCTCGCTGGCCTCCAAAAACTCAGTAGACCCAGACTGCCTTTGACCCTGCCAACATGTTTTTCAAAGGTATGGTTTGTTGGCATCAAGGAATGTGAAGAGTTGATCATGGAGCAGGCAGCTCATTTCTGCTGGCTGAGACCTCACTCGCCTCACACACTGAAAACTTTTCAGGGCTTTGGATTACTGTTTGTTTTTCCTCTGCTACGGTACGCGACTTCACACGCCATACGCCACCATGGCAGCCGTCCGGCCAGCGGTGGTGAACTCTGAGCAGGAGGGCTGACCCCTCCAGGTCAGGGCAGACACCTATGATATCCCTCTGGGCTCTCTCCTTTGGACCCTGTCCTTCTTCTCTTCCAACCTTGTTTTTCTTTGCTCCTCACTGCATTTCTTCCACTCATTCCCTCCCCAAGAAGGAACTCAAAGAAGCATGAGGCCGTCCCTTATGGGGGCAGTGTGTTATGTGTGAGGCTTTGTGAATCGTTTGCATAAAGCCGCTGCGCCCCGGCTCTGTGGTCTCTCTCCTCAGGGTCCCTCAGTCGGGGTCAATCCCATTTCACTTCCAGTAATTCAGCGTCTGAATGTGAGATTGAATTGGAGTTGGACGCATGCCCATTGAGTAAATAAGAAGGAAAGCGCAATCTCCTTGCACAGGGCCGCAGCCACACATAAACTTATACACACACACACACACACACACACACACACACACATGACACTCTAATGTTTTTTCAGAGGTGCTGCTAACCAGACAAAAGGGGGGACCTTCTCATCTACTCTCTGTTACTGGCACTGCCTTCAACCTTTCCAAAATGCACCCCCACTCCCACCCCTTCAAATGCCTTCTTCCCTGGTCTTGAAGCAGGCTAGGACCCTGACAAAAGCCAGCCCACCCCTGCTCCCCCTCCCTGCTGCAGCTGAAGCCCTGCCTGTGTTTGGACTGGGTACCCTGCCACGGGGCCACATGGCCGTCTGGCTGCAATTCTAGGCCCCTGTCTCTCTCTCTCTCGCTCTCTCTCTCTCTCTCCACTCTGCACCATCCTGCATTCTGCCTGCATCAAGCTCCCTTTCATGTCAGCGATCTGCAGGGCAAGCACAAAACTAACCTGATCCCTTCCTTTCCGCCACACACCCACCCCACTGTTCTTGCGCTGTTTCAGACACATTTACATAGCTTAACACACATGTGGCATGTGACCTCTCAGGGGGCAAAGGCAGACCAAAGTGCCAGAGGCTGTGAAGGAGATTATAGGACAGCTGTGAGAGGAGAAAAAGGGGCTTGATGCTTTGCCAGCAAGCTGAAGACCTCATTTTTTACATGGTACAGCTATGCAGCTCTGAACTCATATATTCAGATTTTACTGCTTCTGGCTTACTGATATATAGGCCTTCAGGGTGAGGATTATTACTGTTAATTAGGGCTGCAAAAGATGAATACGTTTGATGTGACTTATTCAACAAATCTATTATTCTGCCTAAATAATGTCAGTTTTCAACAAAATAGTTGCAGAATAATGACTGTATTAGCATTTTATCACTGTTCTGACTTTTGCTCTACTGTACATAAAAGGGATAAATGTTTAGAAAAATCAAATAAAAATGTTTTGACAAACTAAAGCCTTACTAACACAAATTTTGTGCAACTGTAAGTGATAAGCAATAGCTAAAAATAAGTGATATGGTAATAAATATGCTGCAGCATCATGTAAGGAGTCAGTCTAAAGATATTTTACTGCTTTAGATGAGCTGGGTGTGAATAGGTTTTTAAGAGTTTTTTGTAAAAGTAATGTTAGTCTCCTCAAGGTTTATATGAACACCACTGTGAAAGTAAAGCCACTTTTTACCGACTGTTTTTCTGCTTCAGATTCAACATTTGGAAGTTTTCAAGCTTTTAAATAAAAGACTCCCAGACTCCTCTTTGAGATTTTATAACTGTTCATTTACTTTTGCTATCTGCTCACATGGGCACAGTCCTACAGATAAATGCCTGCCCACTTCAAGTTGATCTAAATTCATCTCTTAAGGACACTGTTTATTCGTCAAAATTACTGATAATGTTAAACAACTGCTGCAGCCCTACTGCTGATTTAACATATTAAAGAGTATCCCATCATGTAACCTGTCTTTTTTACAGTGTGTTAGATGTACGGCATGTACCATGCGGCTGATTGTAAATGAACTGATTCATAGTAATATAAACAAGTCCTGCTATCAAACTTAAGCTGAGAAAATCGGGCGAGCAAACTGCCAGGGGAAGAGACTGTATGCTAGAGGCACCGTTTGCAGTATAGTTTGTTTAAGGTTTATATACTCACAACTTCTGTATTTGTGATCTTGGCGAGCAGCTCCGTAAGACTGTCCCCCCATAGTGAGCGGTTCGTGTTGTTGAGCTGCAGGCCGCAGATTGCTGCTCCCACGCTGCCCGTTGCAATCATGGATGGAGGGTACATGGCGAAATTGAAATCTAAGAGGGAAAAGACTATCATCACTACAATCTGTCAAAGTAAATTCTTTCAGTTTGTGGACATATTTTACTCATCACAGATAACACATCTATCTGCTGACACAGAAGAATGCCAAAAATACACCACGTACTTTAAAAGATAAGAGAAGATGATATAAATCTGTAATGCTAATAAACAATGGTCATTTCCATTAGGTCTGTGCACAGTCCTTTGCTAATGACTGCAGGCCAGGATAATGAGGGTTCACTTGGCTTGAAAAGAAGCTGAAAGAACACCCACCCCACCTCTCAAAACCTAGCCCTCCCAAACCCCCTCAGCCACCCTCCCTGGATCGGCCCCTTTTTTCTCCAGCTCCTAAGTAAATCGTGTGCTCCCTGAAAAAAAAGCCCCACAGCCCTCGGAAAGGAGAGCATAAAGAGCCAGCGTCGCCCTGCCAGTGCTCACTGCTGTAGGTCCTTTTTCCACGTGTGGTCACAGGCGTGCGTCTGAAAGACCAATAACCTTGTTAGCTCTCACACTGTCATTCATAATGCAAATAAGACAGCTTGTGAATGGGCCCGAGCCCAAAAGTGCGACTGGCTGAGGAGAGCTGGAGAAAAAGATGGGCAAGAAAGAAAAGAGGAAGGACAACATGCGTGTAGAAAGAACCGAAACGGCTAATGCTGCCTGCCTCATTGATTTCTGTCTTTCTTCCTTTTATTTAACCAGATTTCTCATTTCTGTCTCTCTTTCTCGCTCATTTTTTAAACAATTTTCCTTCCCAGGCCTCCAGGTTGAATGGCACACATGCCCAGCTTTTGTTGCAGCAACAGTGAGTAATTTGTATTAGAAAGGCTGCTATCTTTTAGCATATTAATTGAGTGAGTTCAGCGAGCAAGTGACTATGGCTTCATTGTCCACAGTCATCACCGACATAACATCGATCGCTCTCTGCTCAAGAAAGGTTGGGGGGGGTTACAAAAAAATAGTGGGTGGGGGCAGTTTGGGCAGGGGGCTGTACATAAGGTTTGAGCCAGCAGAATTGACTGGGGAAGTTTTAGAGGGAGGCCGTTTCTCTGAACATCATTCTTTAGTCTGTGTCCAGACCCTCATGAGGTTTTGGCAGGAGAAAAGAGACCCCCCTTCCAATTCCTCTGATGCCGGGCCACCTATGGGCTCACAGAGTGGACCCCAGTGGCCAGTGCATTACCCTGCTGCTGTATTCAAAGCAAACCCCAAGATGGCTCCAAGAGTGATTTTTTCGTTCCTTTTTCTCCTTTTTTTGGGGAGAAAATCAAAGAGGTGGCCTTTGATTGCTAAAGAAGCATCCCTTCATTGCCTTCTTAGCATTCAGGACCAGGCACTGATCTTGTGGCTCGGTGTTGACTAATAAAAGGAGAAAGCAGAGTTAATACAAGTTATTGCAAAAGGAGGGCATTACATCACTTTCATTGGGGTCCACTCCACCATCTGCAACTCAGAAAAAGAGAAAAGGCCATGGAAGCGTACACTTAGCTAGTGTATGCTCAAAGTCTGATTTTTCACACTCGGGACAAGACAGGTTTGTTGGAGGACAAGCGTACGCACATGTTAGCGGCAGAGCCGGACACTCTGGCTTGTGTGAGCGGTCGGCGGAGGAAGAATGGCAGTATTTTGCACGCCTTCATTGATATGCATGAAGGCGGAAAACAGTGTATGTAGTGGGGACGCTTGCGATGGAAGGCTCCTTGTGAGCGGCGGCTGGCTGGCCTGCTCCCTCGGCCTCTCGCCCCCTTCAATGAGCCATTCTCTCGCCTCCCCACACAGCGTCCTCAGGGCCGCGCCAGCACAGCCAACTCCTGGGTGGGTGTGATGCACTGCATACGCATTTAACTTGTAAATTAATTAAACGCCCGGAAAGTTGAGAAACAGCCAAAGAGAGCGATGATTTTTAAGGGCAATAAATCAACTGCCAGGATTCCATGCCGATGCGTAGCTTATTAATCGCAGTTTACAGAAAGCCCCATTTTGAGCAGCCAGGCTCCACTGATTGATAAAGGTCAAATGTAAACAACATTTTGGATTTGGCATCACAGTATATCACCCACCGCAGCCCACAGTCAAATGGAACGAGCCACTTAGAGAGTGTAAGTGAAGGAGCTTACAGACAGACAGTAAATTCTTGGACTCTTGTGGGCTGGTGAGATGTGGTAGGTGCTAAAGCTCCTACTCTATGTCTGTCTCTGTTAGGACCCACTGGCGTCGCTTCACATAAATGTCCCAATATTTGCACTTTCATGACCAAAGACAAAACACCACCATCATCTGTTAAAACCCTGCTATGTGACATTAGCCTGCTATGCAGGAATGTGCGGAAATTAAAGTTATTTTTAATGATAATTACAGAGCTGAAGTAATATGTAGATACTCTAGAATCTATTTAATCATGACTTTGCTTTTAATTGTGGCTGTCATCACTGATTTTATTAGTAATGGAGAAAGCTACGGTTTGTCACAGTTATTCAAGAATCAGCTGACCAGTTATTTGAAATGACAATTAATAAAGCTAACTGCAGACTTTTTCACTCATTAGATTTAACAGTCATACATTTACGTCCAAATATATGAAGGTTTGCTTCTTTCTTTTTGTACTGTAGCTATGAGATCATGCTAACAAGCTTAAACCCCAGCAGTTTGGACATTGCAAACTGCATGTCTAAATCATCACAAGTCTCATCATAAATCTCAAATAGCCTTGCTTCTGTGGTTTCTAACACTGTATGACACGAAAGTGCACATACATACATACATAATCTAGGTTTAAAACTAACTACTGCTACTGTTTTTAGCTAGGCGATGATATATGTTTGGAAAATGGTCGAGTAGAAATGAATTATGATTGTTTTGGTGTTTAAACCAGACTAATGTCATAAGACCTCAGGGAAAATAATAAAGTACAAGTATGTAAAACATGGGAACTTTAATTTGTGCATTATCATTTTGCATATCACTGCCAATTTATCAAGAAGGTTCATTGTTATTTTGTAAGCACTGAGTATGTCGTGCTCATTATCAGTTTTGCAACATCATTTGGACAAATTCCAAATTCCTATTGTATTTGTGACTTACTTGTGGCATTCACGCAAGCAGCCAAGACGTTGTAACTCACATGAAGCGAAAACAGGAATCCTCCTAAACTGTTGAAATCCTGTAACAACTTGCTTCAGACTTGAGCAACAGTTTGCAGGCCGGCAATTGCCTCTCGAAACAGGAATGACATGAATTGGCAGATTTGCTGTTCATCCATATTGACCCCTCCCTGCATGCACACATACACCAGTCACAAATTATTTTCCCTCACAGATGCCTCAGATACAAGACAACTAAACAGCTGAGAGGTGGATAAGACCACTGAAGTTCTCCAATCATGAGAACCCTGCTGGATTCTCTTGTGGGTTAGCCAATCAGTAGTTAACAGCCTAAGATTTTTCTGTGGGAGCAGAGCATGATGAATTCACCTCTTATATATCTAAATCCTCCGAGTGTGGGCATGACATTGGGATTTTGCAGTGCCAACTTAGCATAATCATTAGAATTTATGCTGTACAGTCAGACAGGATACTGTGGTTTTGATCAGCATCTGAAAACAGTGGTCACCACATGGGAGTTCCTATGACACACACCAAAGGAAATTCTTAGGGAGAATGCTGTGCTTTCAGTGCTTCCTGCTGCATGGATGCAGGAAATTATTCAAGGCATACAAAGGAAGAAGACTCATAGAGGGCTCTGACTAATCCGGGTCTTATGTCAACAAACATCACCACCAGCAAACCCATACTTGCACTTCGTCAATGGAAATACTTTCATTTTTTAAAGCCGATTCACTAGAGAGGGCCAGGCCCTTTTCGAACACTATAAGTATAAACAGAGGATACGTAAACAGTGACATATAAACAATGTGGTAGAGGAGCAAAAATCTGGATTCCATACTGCCACTATGATGACTTCCTTCTCGTTTTTCATCCTTGGATAAGCATCCTATGGGAAAGCATTTGCATGAAAAATGGGGTTTAATCTGCTTTAACGAGCTTGTTCCTGTGCAGGCCTGTGACAGACTGTGGTCTCTATCAGGTGCTTTTTCCAAGCTGACCCTTACATGTTTCTGCATATGAAATGAAGGGTCATGCTTTGTCTCCTTTCTCTAGCTACCCCCCCCAACCCCCAGCAATTTGCATAGCCGTGAAAGGCCTCTTCAAGTTATTAATTAATACGGAATTGGCCTGCGCTGCCCCACCAAATCCCACCAAGTGCCCCAAACGGAACTGTTTTATCAAAAGCGAGAAACCATTAAAAATTAGCTGTCTTTCTTTCTATCCACCCCCTGCTCTCTTCTCTTTTCTCATTCAGATACAGAGGCCTTGATTTATGCAAGTCTCTCCAAAAAAGAGGGGGGATGCTGGATTCTCTGCAAAGAATGCAAAGAAAACAGAAGAGGGGCAGGCCACAATCTCGGAATCAGCCTGGCAATTAAAACTCTTAAGAAAATACATGCTTAAAACCCTGGTTTGAGAGCTTTGTTTGGAAAGGAGACGTTTCAGGTGCCTAGAGCATCAACAAGTGCAGTTCATTATCGGTGCTGGATTCAGCTTGAGAGCACATGTTCTGACATCTGTTATTAACAGCGGTAGGCTCTAAATAAGTTGCGGAAGACGCTAAAATCATTTCAGCTGCTTTATTGGAGAAATTGAGGACAAAGTGCACTCATGATCTTACACAACAGGACTTTTAGTGACTCCAAAAAAAAGAAAGAAGTGTGAGAAGGAGATGGATGGCAATGGGTATCTTCAATGGGATTCAAGCCAGTTCCCATGGATACCATCAATGTCTCCTGTCAGAGTACTTTCACAACATATTTACAATATCCATTGCACAATCTGCAAAAGGAGAAGCCACATCAAAAGTGCCATGTTAGAGACCTGTTGTCTGCCCCCATTCCTCCCCTGACCTATTCCGCTTTCTCAATGACTAGGCTTTTTTCTGAAGACCTAGGGAGATGAGCTGCCCCGGAGAGAGATGGGGGTGCCCAGGGGAAACCCAGACAGGTCACATTACCTCTTGAGGGTAGTGCTGGTTTCTGACCGGCTGGGAGAACCTGCCCCACAAAGACTTTCCAACATGGGAAAGCACTCATGCCCCGGAGCAGGCAGGAGGCGTGAGAAGCAGGGATGAGGTATGAAAACACGACATGCTTGGCTGTTTGGATCGCCTGGAACAATACTCTCCTCCCAACTTGTTCTCACCCTTGCTCTCTGGTCCATGTTTGATCTCAAAGACATAATCCTCTCGCCAAGGACTGAGACAATGCCTTCCCCGGTCCCCACATAGAGTAGCCGCTGGATCGGCATTGCGCAGGAATGCCCTTAACCAGACAGCTGCCCTTTGAAGTGTCTCTCCATTCACTGCCTGCCACTGATATGCCCCCTGACCTACAGCACCCTAAACTCACTGGCCAAGGACATTAAGGCTCCTGCAGAAGCTCCTCTCCATTACAGGCCTCAATCTCAATCCGCATTTTTTAATGCGAAGGTAACGGCAAGGCATTTGGTGGCACCATGCCCGCGGAAGCAACCTGAATGGAGTTCCCATGGTTACTGTCCCTCAGAAGTTGACTTCTATTTCAGTTTTTTTCTGAGAGGAGCAGACGAGGATATTTTTCAACACTTGCCAGAGTGTTGACGCAAGATATCAGCACCCAGTTGACTTGGCAGCGGATCTTTTATCATTTGCACTTACAAAACACCAGTGCAAGACAAATACAGAGCACATGCCAACCGTGATATCATTTACTGAGCACTTGGCTGTGCTCTTTCTCTCCCTGATTTAGATTTTTAGCGTTCAGTTTATTACTGTTTCCCTTGCCACATCTGGTGCATCGTAGGGGAAAAGTCATAATTAAAGAGCAAAAATACACCTCAGGGATTGAAATAGGGAGGAAGAAAGTGGAATTCAAGCCCCATCACTGGTGATTTATGGCGCTAAATGCAGCACAGAACTGAAACATGCTGAAACAAAGAAGTAAAAAGTTGACCAAAGGAATCAACCACACCACCTAGGAATGGTATGAATTCCCAGGCGTGTTATGAGGCTTTAACTGGTGGCCACTAAACCTTTTTTTGACTAATGACATATTAGGCAGCATTCTCTGGTTTGCTTTCAGTGAATTCCACACACAGCAATGTAGAGCTCAGCAGAAAGGTCTGTAGGCATTGCTACCTGTAGCGCACAAGGCGATGAAGGTCTGCACGTGCTTGCGGATCAGGTCCAGCTTGTCCTCAGGTAGCGGCAGCTTTTTCATAATGTGTTCGATGAAGTCGTTTGGAGTAACAGCAGCCAGGTTCCACTTCAACTTTCCCAGCACAACCAACTCCCATTCCTGAAGCAAACCACAGATACAAGAGATCGTGTGAGGTTACAACAAAATGGGAAGTATTCCTAAAAACAATATAGCATTCCTGTAATTCTAAAGATTAGAGAAACTGTTATTTTACTGTTTAAAGAACTGCTGTAAATGTAGTTTCAAACTTTTCAGGAAAGTAGGCCTTAAGCAGGATGTCATAACAGTGTCAAAGGCCTATCTAGGCTACTGGGTGAAAGCTGGGTCTATCTTAAGCATCTTAGGTATTTTGAGTTCTGCTGAAAGTGGAATGCAAATTGATGAAATTGAAGAAATACACTTGGCTTTCTGAAGTGTCACGTCTATAAAAAGCATGCTTGCCCTGGGGATTATGGAAATGTCAAAATTGGTTCACATTTCTCGACTGCTGTTTTACTTGCCGTAGAGAGTGCATATTCAAAAAAATTATAAATTGTTAGGTCTTAGGTCCCTCTATTTGTCTGTAATGGAAAACAAATGGTTCTTTGAGGATATCATGTTTTCCTAACTGCGAAGAACCTTATACTAAAGCAATATTTAGGTTCTTCATAGCATCTTTACGGTGTGTATATCTTTACATTAAATATAAAGAACCATCATCTGAAAGGTTTTTCAGTTGAACAAAAGTGGAGATCATTCACCGTACTATCTTCCTTTCAAGAATTCAGCTACAGCCTAACTCTTACACACCTGATTAAACTAGTGGCTTAATGATCTTGATTATACTTGTTCGTTCAGGTTTGGGTAGATCTCCAGGGGCAGGGTAGGTGACTACTGTTCTAGGGTCATACACAGATTCATTTTTGCCACTTTACTTTCTGTGCTTTTAATTGCAGGCACAAAACAAACCAAAGGAATAGGGCTAAGTCAGGGGGGTCCAATTCTACCAGCAAAGGGCCAGTGTGGTGGCAGGTTTTATCCCAACAACTACATGAAATGAAAGCTGGCAGCCACACTGGCCCTTGGTGGGTAAGATGTGGATAAGACAACCCTTGTGTAGGTGAAGACAAAGGTGCATTGAAAGCATAGACCAAGTTTTGATGGTATGATGCCAGTGACAAAGAAACTTTGCGTCTGGCCCTTCTGACCAATCACAAGCATTTTTCAAGCGAACTTTGCTTGAGTTGACTTGGCCCAGTTTCTGACATTTCTTTGCAGGGCAAACAACCTTTCTGAAGTGATCTCTGTCTCATTTTCCCATCACAGCTTGCGATTTAGCAAAACAAACTCTCCAGACTTTGACTTCACCAGAGGCATAAATAGGCCTTAAGTCTGGCCCCAGGTCTGCTGCTGTGTCTGATCCCTGGACTATACACTGGTGTTCACACTCACAGACTGAGCGCAGGCTGAAGCTGCATTACCGTCCATGGTTAACCATAAATTTACTTGTAAACTACTCAGGACCCAGTAAGCTCAGTATGAATACACCAACACCAATGACCTCAGAGTGTCTGTTTAGCATCAGCTACTTTCCCTCAACTTTGTGTATAAATGTGCACTACAAGGACAAGCTACAGCAGACAGTGACACATAACTCTGACAAAATGTGGATTATTAGGAAAAACAGTCATGAATACCAAACTGTCTAAAAATACCACAATCAGTCAGCTAATGTCAGTGCAATATCTCTAAACATTCAAATGCTTTTTGCTCTGTCAAAGCACATAAAGCAAAATGACGGTTGTGTGTCATTTCCGTGTTCACTGGGTTTTATTAAACAGCAAATATGAAAACTACTTCATTGCCTTTAGGGGAACACAAGAATGATGGATAGTGAACAGGAATACGTGGCGGCAAAGATCAGTAGGCTTTCTTCAACAGACTTAAACAAATGGCAAAAGGGGGAATATGTTTATCTGGCATGGTGACAAAACCACCTCCACTCATGCTTGACATTTATGCATAATGTTCAGATAAAAGCAAAGACTCAGAATAAGACATTATTATCACACATTCTACACAGATCTCACAGTGCCCCCCAGGCTCTCTCAATCCACAGCTAAGAGCTGCTCTGAACACATGAATATATCTCTAACGCCAACATGCAGCGTGCACTGCCATTTTTGCCTCATTCAGGAAACAGAAAGCGACCTTTATACAGCTGCCCTCTCTTCTTGTTTAAAGTGGGAAAAGTAACAAGGGGGTTGAGTGACTAATTGGGGAAAAATTGTGTTCTGAGGGACAGTCCTTGTGACTGTGTGCTCATTCAGACGGAGATGGTTTTCTCCATCTCTGAACCACACGCACTTAGTCATCAGGCAGTCCAATGTGGTAGCCATTAAATTCCACCGACTTACAGAGCACAGATGACTTTTTCTGTGAAGCTGTCCAAAAGACTCCGCAGGTGAAGAGCGACAATGTTATGAATGAGTGTGCAATGAATGCACAGTGACAGCAAACTGTCCGAGCTGCACGGTTCACCTCCCACCTCTGTGCTTTGCTTCAGCAGTGGAGTGACTCACCCCCAAGTGCGAACAGCTCAGATTTTTAGAGGTGACGAACTATTAAGAATTTCCAAAAGGTGCTGCCATTTAGTGCAAGATGCTAGAGGGGGTATCATCCAAGCCCTCGGATTGTCACAGGCTGTCCCACAGTGGAAAGTTTGAGAGTTGCTCCATTCTTTGGCTGTTTGCACTTGCGTTAGGTGTAGCATGCGGTTTGATGAGACAAGCAGACCTGACAACACTGGACAACCATCCACTTTCACAAACAGGTCCCAACTGGTTCTTGCTTTGGACTTCTGTTTCCAAGTAAAGCTGAATTAGCATAACGCTAAGGAACTTCATGTTCTCATGTGTCATTTCCAATTTGCTTCCTCAGGAAGTTCCTTTACTAGACAGGTTCTTATGTGGTATTTCACCAAAACATCCCTTTATTTTCAAAGGTGTGTGAGTGGAGACAAGGCAAACCATCTTTGACTGCTTTTAGACAGTAGGCTATAATGCCTGCATTTGGGTCTTTATCTGATCAGACTGGCATGTTTAGACAAGCAAGCAGTATGTGGTCATTTACAGGAATACATAAATGCGATTAAAATAGGAATTTGACTTTGATAATGATTATAGACTACGAAAATGATATGCATCATATATATGAAGGGGAAATTCAGAAATTAGTGCCTGCAAAAAAACCAGCCTAAGTGCAGTTGACCCTGGAACACTTAGGGTATCATCAGCAAGACATGGGGCGTGTTGGACAGGATGTCATGTTGGTGTAGATTGGATGACACACGAAAGCGAATAATTGATTTATGCTAGTGCTGTTAAAAATAACGCGTTAACTATTTGCGTTATTTTCTTTTAACGCTTTAAAATAAATTGATCGCGCGATTAATTTGAAAATTAAACGCCCCTCTGCATTGCAGTA
>JBBPDB010000032.1:18695773-18714541 GCA_037974465.1 Brachypetersius altus | reverse complement strand
GATTGGTTGATTAGATAATTGCATTAATGAGAAATTGAACAGGTGTTCCTAATAATCCTTTAGGTGAGTGTATATGTTACATGCAAACAATTCACAATGTATTAAGCACATCTATTTGCCCTTTTTACCAAGATTAACAAATGTTAAAAATTAAATTAAAAAAAGGACAGCAGTTTCTATCCTTTATAATTCTCTTTAGCCAATACCTGCTAATGACCTGCCCATTAATACTACTGATGGGCATTTTACATCTCGGCTGTAGTACGGGAGGAAAAAATGTGGAGGACACTTGTAATCATACTTGTAATCGCCCCTGTAATAACTACAGTAAATTTGGCAGCATCATTACACCATCATTTACAGGTATGAAGATATCTACACATAAACAAAATACACATGCTTTATTCATCCTCTAAGTACACATTATTTACAAGGGACCAAAATTGAATGGCTTGTCCTGCAAATTTTAATGCACAATATTACTTTAATGCATTTCCTTCTTCTGTGCACTTATACGAGGATGACGTTAAAGTTATTGGCCTCGATCTTGGCGTGGTTTGCCAAAAAAATGTTGACAAACACTGATTCAGAGTGACGTGAGGATTATGGGAGTGAACAGAGGGCGTGAATGATCATGCCACCTCAGCCCATCTCTTCTGACCTCTCCCGACCTGCATTTGATTTTCACTGCAGCAGGGCTGCAGCAAATTCATTTCAAATTACTGAAAGGAACAAGGAGCTTGTCATTTTAATATCTCTAAATGACTAAATTCCAATCACATGTTCTAAAAGTAGAGATCATTTAATTAAACACTGTATATTTAGCCAGCAGAACTCAAGCAGGCACATGTACAGCCATATTCAGGACAGTAACTGGAACAGTGGCCTCATAAGATGTACAGGAAATAAACAAAGTCCAGAAAGCAAAAACAAACAAATCGAATCTATTTTAAGTGCAGCAGTAACGGATGGCTCAAATGTGTTCCTCCATGAGTGTTTGGTTTTAACTTAATGTCAGCAAAGAACTTAAACATTCCATGGGTTGGAGAAAACTGTGAAAATGTGGTGTATATAAATGGGGGGAGGGGCTGGGGGCTACAGGGTGTGTGCTCCAGGCTGGTGGCGATGGATGGCATAGGGGAGAAATCATCGAGGGCATGCAGTCCGGTGCGCTTGCCAAACCCTAATTATGCCTTATTACATCATTAAAACAAGCAGGCTGCTGTTGAAAGGTCTCAGGGTGTTTGACCAAGCATTTCCTGACCATCGCAGCAATGACCATGCTGAGCCCATAGCTCGCTTCATCTTCTGTTACCTCACTGATGAGCTAAAGTCATAAAGATGAGTTTATCATCTCTCTCTCTCTCTGAATGTACACACAGCATTTGAGAGACCGCCCACTCTCACATACAGGGTACAGTACTCACCATTCATCGGTTTCTAAACTGAGGTGCTACATGATCAATGCGCACAGCAGGTAAGTTGATTTTAAGGTAATTACAAAACATGCTTTATCTTTTTCCATTATATTTATTTGAACAAAGTAAGAGCAGCCTTCATTCTAGTCTTTCCGTAAGAGCAGCCTTCATTCTAGTAAGTACATAATACACACTACCAGTCAAAAGTTTGGGCACACAAACTTGAAATGTACTAAAAAATAAATGGGATGAAACAGTTAACAAGTCCATTTAAAGTTAAAAGACTGTCTAGAATTTGATTCTGCATCAACACACAACCAGTTAATAGGATTTCAGACCTGCGCTTTACAGATTCTTTATCTTATAAAGGAAACTTCCTTTATTTGACATATTTTCATTCATAGTGGACGTTCCAGTGTTCAACAAGACTAAAAATCCGCAGTTTATGAAATAAATGGTCAAGTGTTAAAACCTGCAGTGTGTAAAAATTGTTGACTGGTAGTGTAACTGAGCTCTGCTCATAGCAGTTGAAATAATAACAAGGGTTCAAGGGGTTAATAGGAAAGCCACTTTAAGGTCCATTACAGCTGTGAAAGTGCCAAACACCCAAATAAGAGTAGATGTGTGATATCACCACCTGTAAAACCCTATCAAATTTACACCTACAATGTGTCAAACCAACTCTTTGATTTCATGGGAGCCTCATTCCCTCCATTGTGCTTCTCAAAAGCCGTTGGGCTGCTAATCTTTAACACAGTGAGGAGTGCTCTTCCCAACCTCTGTTTTCGTTGCTTCTCCAAGAATGTGACTGACTCGTTGGAAACAGCAGGCATGGTGGGCCCTGGGAGCCTGGAGAAATAGTGTACAGACAGGTTTGGTTTCCACACCCCGAAAGAAAGTAAATACTCCATAATGACTGCTTATTAAAACATGAAATGTGGGCAAGAACAAAAGTGCGCATTCCGTGGGAAATCCATAACAGGCGAATACATGTTCGCTCATCAGCAGTGACATTTCAAAGACACAGGGAGAGACAAGATGTATTTACAATAGGCCAGTGACCACGATGAAAGAGGGCCAGGTAAAAAACATTAAAACAGATTGCTATCTTACATAAGGAATCTCCCACGCATGAAGAACTTGATGATCTAGTAAACTTGCAATGGCACTTATAATAAGCACATTTCATGTACTGCATGTTTTTTGTTTTCCTTATTGCCTACTGTGCCCACTGTTGATGCAGCCCATTTGTTAGCTATGCTAAAATGCACTTTAAAGCTTGGACGGTTTGTGTGCCAGTTGTTCCACCCACCAGCCAATTAGCATTCTCCTCCGAGCAAGGCGAAATGCTCAGTCATGCTAAAAGGCTAGCCTGTTCGTGATTCCAATGTCCAGAGCCTAGACCGCTTCGCCCCAAAACACACCCGCCACTGCTCGTCCACTGCCCTGACACCCGCAGACCGTCCCACACACCCACTCACTGATTCAGGTTCTGTTTGGCTCTGCACTGGGCAAGCAGTTTTCTATGGAAATGATTGTGTTTCAGCTGTGAGCTCACGTTTGCTGTGCCAGAATGACAAGGATGGAAATTTCAAAGAAAGGAAAGGACTGCGAAGAAAAAAAAGAACAGGAAGAAAAGGGGTTGTTTTAAATGCTGAGTAGAGGAGTTTGGTTATTATTGGAAAGGAGTAAAGAGGTCATTCATGAGTCTGAGCCAAGCTATGAGGAAACCGCTCTCGTGTCTCAAACAGTTGGGGGGATCTGGGTAAGTCCTGCCTCAGCTGTTCTTCCAGGCCTTACACTTATCACAGAGGCATTTCTCTGAGAACAAAAAGAGAGTCATGGTTGATCTGTCCTGCGTTATAAAATGTACATAAAAGGAGACCTTGCATGGAAGACATCCTCAAGTAGATTAAAGCACTTTTTCCACTCAGGTGTAGAGATGCCAAACTGACAAGTGCACAAGCAGAATTCACACTAGTAAACAAACACATTAGAGAAATGAACCCCTGAGTTGGCCTAAAGTTCTCAAATTATTTCAAGAGACATTTGAAAAAACTAACCTAAGGTGATGAAAATCAGTAGATTCCAAAAAATGTGTATCCCCAAGAGATTCCTGGATGTGAGCATTCTTTATATAGGAAAGAAATCTTACAAAAAAGGGAAAAGGGACATCCATGATTACAAACCGCAAAAGAAAAAAGTGTCTGCCATCTATCATGTGTCTGCCATCTATCAGTTTTACGAACAACCTGAGAAGGAAATTGGCTTCTGGGCTTGTTTGGCCGGAGAATAATGAGCCAGTGAAAATGATTGTTATAGATGACCCCTTAGCGCCGTCCTCGTATGGACCCAATTCAGCTGCACTGGGCTAGCTTCAAACAATTGGGGATAAATCAAGTGAATGTTATGAGGGGAAAAAGGTAAGGGAGGGAGGGAGAGCAGGAACGAAAGAGGGACGGAGGCTGGGAAACAAGCTAATGACATCCGCTTTTCGCTCCGACGCGGAGGTGCTGGGAATACTTTCCCGAGCCGACGGCGGCGGCTGAGGAGCGGGAGAGCCCGTCTGCAGACAATTATCAGCGGCAGAGCCCAGCTCGCTTTCACACACGTGATTCAAGGCGCAAGTGGGTTTTTTTTTTGGGGGGGGGGTGTGTGGCGGTGCTGGATGGCTCTCAGACAAAACAGCAGATAACTCATAGGAGGGATGTGGGGTAACAGTCAGTTCATTCTGCAAAGAGCACACAGGGTGCGTTGTGCCAACACCTCATACTGAAACTTTCTACACATTCGCATTTGACATGAAGATACAAGATAAACAGGCTGTACGGTAAAATCAATGTCTTCTGTTGATCAAGACCCACAGTATAGTACAGTTAAACACACTGCATAATGGATACAATGATTCAATTTACAGTCATTACTCCAGCATTTCTCAATAAGACCAGGAAAGAGGGGGAAAATATTTGGAATTTCAGTTTGTCCCAAGGCACTTATGCAAATAAGGGTCCCCTAAAGTCTTTAGAAACAGAGCAGTCTATGTGATGACTGACTTCAGATAAGGCTGGAATGTGCATCAGGTTATCTGCCATTGCAGTAAAGAAGATTTCCCTCAGCCATAGCGACTGTGAAATCTCCCATAACACAACATATAACTATCAGAAAAATGCTCTATAACTTTGTATGTCTATTCCTTATAGTGTAACAGAAGCTCTGATCTATACATGTTTTGAAAGCAAGTGTTTTAAAGAGCTGGGAGCATTCATAAACTTAATTGAGGAAGAATCGCAAATTGTAATTCACTTACAGGAATTTGAATTGTGTGCAGCTGAAGGGAAATGAAACTAGTATTGAATTGGAATGTCAAAAAACTTGGCATGATTTGCTAGATAATGTACATTAAATATTATGAATCACATAAATTACCAACAGATGAAAAAACACAAAAATTAAATAAATGTGTTTTTTCATTTTATGCATGTCATTTTAAAGATTCGTTATATTTCTTTGTTCAGAAAAATATGTCTAATTGGCATTATTTCATTATTTTCTACTGTCTATACAATACTGTACAATATCTTCCAAAACTAAGTTCCATGCAGGGTGAAGGTTCTTAACCTAAGAGTAGGGTCTGTGTCAAAGATGTGAGACTGGAGATTCTGTGCTGGTTATGAAATTTTAGAGCTGACATTGGAATGGTCTTGTGTAAGATTTTTTGTGAATCTGATTTGTGCATGAACACTGGACTGCAATTTTAACATTAACATTTGGGGACCCTATTAAATGGCAAGAAATGGCTGAGAAATCATGGAAGACCTACAGTTTCAGGAAACCACAGTTTGGTGAACCTGTCCATGGACCCAACAACTTCAACTTTAATGGAATCATCAGGTGAGTTCTGCACCATTACCGTCTCATGTCGAGCATTTTTTTTTCAGAAGTACCAGCAAGATATTTTGTTTTTTTAGCAAGATATTTATATATTTAGCCATTTGAGGGTACCAGCGTGTACAGTAGGATATAGCATCACATGACCTACTGCACTGGCAGCAACAGTATGAAAGTTAAGAGGTGCGGAGAGTTTGAAGGCCATCTGTGGCTCCATATATCTTGTGCTTATGCTGAGACAGAGGCCTTTTGCCCTGGGACAGGAAGCTTAGGCTCCACTGGCCCCATCGCTAACACATCTCACAAGGGCCTGAATTATGAAGTGGCACGTCATCTGCCGAGCCTCAACAGCTGGCGCGGCAATTGTTGAACAGCGGCGGCAACAGTGGGTTGGTGGAAGTCGTGGAAGTCTTTGGAAGCAGGAACATCACATCAGCACGAGCTAGAACAGCACATGACCCCAAAGTCATTAGCGTGGGTACAGAAAAGCAGATGTATATTAATCATAAACTCTATGAGACAGCGTGTTCAGCGTGGTGCTTGTTCTATCATTCTCTGCTGGGAAACTAAAACAAAAGTAAATCTCTTGAAGAAGATCAGCAACTTTTTCCATTATTGGCTGCTCCTCACGCGGAATCCTAAATTGCTAGCAGTGTAATGGAAGGGATTTTTGTTCTCGAGCCATCTTCCCGCTTGCTCTCTTGTGGGTGAAACCTAACTGTAGAGGCACAAAAAACGTATAAGTGTCTCATTCCTTCACACAGAGAGGATCTGGGAGCCAAGGGAAGGAGAGGAGAAGAAGAAGAAGAAGAGAGATCTGGAGAGGAGTGCGCTCGACACAAAGGAGAAGCCTGGCTTAAGTCATGAGCAGCAAACGACATAGGTTGGATTTTTAACGGATGAGATCACATCCTCTTCCCTGAGAGGCTGTGAGGATCATCCTCAGTCGGACAGCTGAGCGCACGCAGTCCTGCATGGGACAGCCATTACCGCAGCAGTGGCAATGCACAAGCACACACACATGGAAGCACATGGTGCACACACACACATGCATATATAGGCATGTTAGATGCAACACATAGAATACATGCATATATCCACACACAGATGCATAAATCTGACATCTGAGCGAGGATAGCACTCACAAAGATGCATCCAAGTTCATCTGCATTTTAACCCTCAAAAGACTTGATTATCTCAGGAAATAATGAATAATTCATGTAAATAGTTTTTCACCAGCTCATATGTACTGATCAGTCATAACTTAATCGAGCCTAATTTTATCGATTTTTAAAATTTTACATGCTATACCTAAGTAAAGCAGTGGGCTGCCGAAAATGGCGCCCGACAAGAGGCACCTCAGTGGCTGTCAATCATGGGATTCGTACACTTGGGTTTCTGACTGCAGGGGCCACTCCCTAAACACCAAGCCACCAGCTGCCTCATAGTTAGTGTAATTTCTTATGATCACATATTCTTCCTGCTTCCAAATTTAAGAACTGAATGGTCATTTTGTGCCTTACACATCTCTATACATAGTTTACTTGTACGTTGTAGACTATTGAGGGTTAAGAGGGCATATAATCGAGCAGGTCTTGGGATTACATAACTGCAGTTACTGCCCTGCATAAAGGCACCAGTGAAACACTTCCTTTCTTAAAGCATTTACTGAAAGAAAGCCTTTAAAACAAGTACAATACTGCTTACATTAGACAGTGAAAGTTGAGCTAAGTTATGCATTTCCTCTGACTGCTGCCGCAGGGCTGTCCTTGACCCTGCTGAAGGGGCGAGTGTGGAGCCGAGAAAGGTGGAGTTGAGAAGAGATGATGCAGATGGAGATATTCTCCTCTTACAGACTTATCACCACAGAGAAATCCATCATGTGAGTGTGTGTGTGGGGGGGTGGCGGTAGAGGAGAGAAAAGACAGAGGGAAAAAGGAGAATGAGACAGACAGACAGACATAGAAAGGAAAGAGAAGAAAAGGGGCCTCGATGTGTTATGGGAACGCTAAAAAATGTTACGCATGTCTTCAGCCGAGTTGCCTTTCATGTAACTCCCACCCCCAACCCAGTTCCTTCTTTTTCTCTCTCCTTCTCTCCCTCTCTCTTTCTCTTTCTCTCTCCCTCCAGACTGCCTTTCACTTTGGGGGGCCCTTGGACCCCTTAGCAGAGTAGAGAGCTTTCAGGGTACCCTGATGGATGCTAATGGGAGACTCTTTCAGATCGTTTTACAGAGCCCAGCTTTGATCCACCGCCGGTCCCACTTTACACAGACCAAGTACCACCTCACCAACCCCCAGCAACCCCTACCCCGACACACACACACACACACACACACACCTAAAACGCAATCCAATCCCAACCACCGCCACCTGTGACAGTAGCAATGAGGGTTCCAGCTGAACTGAGAGGGGAAAACTTGCATGAGATTGTGAAAATAGAGTAAGTATAGAAAAACTGAGACTGAAAGAAGGAGACAACAAGTAAATGAGTAACTGTGAGGAAATAGAGGCTGCTGATAGCTAAGAGGAAGCTGAGAGAGAGAGAGAACGAGAGAGAACGAGACAGCAAGAAAGAGAGAGTGAGACCGAGCCGAGCAGGGGTCAATTGTTAGAAGGGGATGTGGCAGATGTGTCTGTTCGGTTGAGAATTTAGGAAGGAAGACGGAAGAAATAAAGAAAGAAAGACAGACAGAGAGAAGGACAGAAAGAAAAGCTGGCTGAAGGAACTGTTGTCAGTAGCAGGCAACAACCCTGCTCTTGAATGGTGTTTGAGAACAGGACAGCTGGAGGCAGCTGATTGGCTGAGAAGTTGTGGAGCTTGTGCTTCCTGTGTCCAGCTGCTGTGCCCGCGGCCCTGAATGACAAGGGTTAGAATTGATGGTTATGCTGGCCGTTCAGAGAAGCTTTTGGAGTGTGTCGCCTCGAAGAAGTATGCTACAGCTGGTTTCTCCAAAAAGAAAAGGAGCAAAGAGCGTCCCTTTCAGTTTCTCTCTGTCCTTCTCTGTTTCCGTCTCTCACTTGTTCATGTTCTCTCCTTGTTCACCCCCTCCCCTATCTAAGTGAGGCACGTGGTGTGACACTTGCTATCACTCTTTTTTTGGGGCATTTGTCTCTCAGTGCCTGCCCCCAACTCATCATGCACTCTCTTCACCCCTTGAGAGCGGAAAGGAAACGGACGTCTTGCAGCTGAGACAGACGTGCACAGAGAAGCATTTCAAAGCCATGTGCTAAAGTGTGTAAATCACATGCAGGTACAGCATCAGAACAGCACCGTTGCACTGATGGGGCCCTTCCTGTTAGTGAGAGGAGGAAGGCCAGGGTCTGAAGACACACTAAAAGATGTCTTGTGCAGAGCTTCTGCATGGCGGATAATTCACTAATTAGCTTCATTACTTTATTAGATTCCATACAAGAGGAAGAGAGGACAGAGAGAAAGAAACAAAAACGTATGTTTCCGAAAATAAAAGAGGACTTTTGTGGCCTATTAAAAGTAGAGGAGCTTGCTCAAAGCTGATCAAAGCTTGCTAAGTCGGCCTCTCCCCCTCGCTGTCTCTGTTGCTCTCTCCCTCCCACCACTTCCCTCTTTCCTCCTCCACTATGTCCCTTTTCTGATCCAAGCCAATGATGTCATGTTCAGGGTTCACAGAGGAAGGAAGGATGAGGGGAGATGTTTGGGCAGCTCTTTGTGGCCATGGGTGGAAGGCCCTCCTCACGACACATCCGCCTTTACAGCCACAGTGTCCAGCGCCAGGAAGCCGCCATGGCCAACCGGTGGACAGGAAGCGCAAGAGAATCATCCTTGCTGGAGCTGATCCATTTGCTGAAAAGAGCCTGCATGGACCGGTGAGGAGCTGCAGGACGCTCAACAAGGCGCAGTGTTCTCCTAAAAAAGGGTGACCATTCAAAGACGCCATTCGTCCAGTACAGAGCAATCCACTGTTTTACAGTGAACCAGTTCAGTCTTGTTTTACCAAGCTGAGGTGACTTGACGGAACGCAGGACCTCATCTAACAAGGAAAGGCATGTAGTTCAGTGGTACCCAACCCTGGTCCTGGAGTGCCCCTGTCCTCTAATACTACTGATCCAGTAATCAGCTGTAACTAATGTGCTACTCATTGTACGGAAGTCTGAGCAGTTACTGGTAACCAGAGTGAGATTGTTGACCCAAGTGGAAAGTACTGTGAGTCATCTTTGAATGTGTAAGAAAAAAACAATGGTAAGGCTCCTCAATCTACGGCTTTTGTACCTAAAGGTCTACACCCACACTAACATATTCATATCAGGCACACTAGGTCATTCAACAGCCACTGAAATGTGATGGAAAGATCAGTTCAGTGACAGTTAAGCAGGTGGACTAGCTGTTGTTCCACCATCTAAAAGAAAGAGGTCCATCATCATTTGCTTTGTAACTTAGTTCTGTTTTTTACCAACCCACTTGACTTCTGAAAAGCCCTTGCGACTGAGTAGTGTGCGAACGGGCTGGGAAAAGGCGTTTCCTGTCTGAGAAGAAAACAGCTGAGGAGGAGAGCATCCGACATCGACGATGATGATGATGACTAGAGCAGAAGCAGTGGCAGCAGCAGCAAGACTCAGGCTCCAGGTTGGCTTCAGGCCCAGAAGCCCAGATGTGTGTCATCTGCTGGCCAGGGATGCAGCTGAAGGTAATCTTCCTAGAGTGGAATCAGGCCGGGAACACCCCACTAACCCTCAGCCCAGATGCTGTCCAACCACTGCAGCTTCCTCCCCTTCAGCTGCTCTTCTAAGGGCCGTATTGTGCGATGGGTGGACACTCCATGCCGAGGGAGAGGTGCGTAGATGGTCGTGAGGAAGAGGGACGGTGATTAGGTGATGATGGCTGTGATCTTTCTTCATGAAGAGATCTCTTTGTTCCCACACCGACGCTGAGAAAGTGAAGGCATTAAGAACTGAGGCAGAAATTCCAAGAAAAAGTTAGATGTCATAGAGCAAGCAATGAGAGCAAACATGCTTTTAACTATAAATATATTCTTCAGTGGTTCATTGTTGCACGGATACACTTGGGTAACACTTGGATTGTAGTCTTTATTAAATAAGAAAGCAATAAAAAACTGGAGGTTATTCTTAAGTTAGAAGAGTAAGGTAGAGAAGCCTGGATCCGACATCAGATCTCAGGCAGTTAAGGGGCTAATACTCAAATGAGGACAATACATCCACAAACAAATAGTACTTTTAATTGTTCCAGAATGGGTACAAGTTGCAAAAGTGGTCATTGCATAAGAGGTTTTTCCTTTTGGAGAAGGAAAAGCAGCAGGGAGGGTTCCACCCCATAATTCAGTAGCTAAAACTTACACTCAGCACACGTGACGAGTGATGACTGAAGCAGAACTAATGAACTAATATGCCATTCCTTTTTGCCATTCTGAACAACATTACTTGGTGTGCAAAACCCTGCTAGAAATCACTCTATTCATTCACTAGTGTCTGTTTACTACACAACCGTCCGAAACCCGAGACACAAGAAAACACTAATGTCATCTCTGTGACACTGATGATGTACTGTAATATTGTCTCAGATAGTTAACATACAACCTTTGTCTCAAGTAGTTAACAGGACTCTTTTTGTTACTGATAGGTCTTTGCAAGTGTGCAGCCTCTGCTTTTCTCTGCACTTGGTCCTGCACCTAAAAATACCAACTGAGGTAATGAGAAAGCCTCTACACTATTTACATTGTGCAGAGCTGGGCCGACAGAAGGGCCTTCGCCAAGAGAGGGGAAATCTCTGAACCAAGAGAGTGGGGAAATTTTAGAGAGTAGTCAGAGAGTAAGAAACACAGAGGAGACAAAAAGACTCTATTAGAGAGGGAGAGAGGGCGAGAGTGAAAAGTAAAACCCTGGACACTGAATGAGTCAGAGAATCAGAGACATTAATAGAGAGAGGGTGGAGAGAGTGAGCTGTAAACAGAGATACAGAAAAAGGAAGGAGAGTTGTCAGGGCTTTGATGATGCCATCCCTGTGGGCCATGACATTACTGTGAGATGAGTTTAAGATACTTTCTCATTCCAACCTAATAGCCAGAGGCGGGCTGATAAACAGCGGGATGGCTGGAGCTCCTGGCAGAGCTAGTGAAATTTATGAATGATTGGGATCACAGCACAGACACGTGGACGGGTGCACCAAGTTCTTCTTCCCTGCACTAGTGCCTCCTCAGCCTGGATAATGTATGTATGACATTAACATATGTATTAGCATTTTATCCAAATGGGATAATACAATATATTGACTGTATACGGTGCACTGTAACTATAGCACTAACTAAGATGAATTCTGTTTAGCAGGTAATGCTCCATGATGTATACTCATTTGTTTAGGATATCATGTTTGTATGCTTTACCCACAGATAGACGCAAAGCTAATTCTGAGGTCTCAATAATTCAATCTATAGTCTGTCAACAGGGTTTGTAATAGTTTAAACTGGATTACAGAAAGTAATTGGTTCTGAAAATTGTGGAAACTACAAACATTGCTGAATTGCACTGTATCAAATGTATAAACCTTTGTTGGTTGGTATAACTTAAATTACTGTGGTATCTCATGTGAAACTTGCCCAGTTCAAATAGGGCCTAATATATACAAGCTGATATTACTTTATCTTAGGCTTGGTTTTGTGTGATTCTTGACTGTGGGAATGTTGATCACATTAAGCCCAAACACTGTTAGATAAGACATAAAGACTGTAGTAATACTGGACTTTCGACTTTCTGCAGTCTAAACACGAGAGAGAGAGAGAGAGAGAGAGAGAGAGAGAGAGAGAGAGAGAGAGAGAGAGAGAGAGAGAGAGAGAGAGAGAGAGGGAACAAGAAGGAGAAAGCGAGAGCAGGACACTGTATGCATTAAAACCCAGCTCCTATCGCAGCCTGCAAACTATCTTAACTGATTTCCCTTAAAGCTGGAAACAATTTGTAGGGTCTTGGGTGAGTAGAGTAATAGTGTAATGCAGGCATGATTAAGGCACTTAAGGCCAAAGCAGGGAGACTGGAGACTTCACTGGGTAGCCATGTCACAGCTGGCAAACTCAACTCAATGCAGTAGACGTCATATTTTATAACATGAAAACCTACTTTATAAGCACCTTAGCATTCAAACTGTACACAAAAAGGTACAGGCTGCATTCCAGCTGATTGATGCTAATACGCTTGGTTTAAATCATATCAGTCATTCACGCTGTCACTCTCCCTAACTTCCCTCCTCTGCCTAACAAGAAAAGAGGAGGAATGGTTTCAGCCTTATCTGCAGGAAATAGCGTTTGATGAAATTGCACTCCTGGGCTTGAGCATGAAAGTGATGGTGGGGCCACTGCGCTCGTTAGCTGGGTCCCCCAGCGCACGGCCTGCCCTTGATCCTGAGCCGGTCCCCGGGTAGGAACGCAGAACGTGGGCCGTAGTGGGCTGGCTGCACTGGGTGGGCTACCCGCCTGCCACTCGCTCTGGGACCTGCTCCCCCATCATGCTGGTATGTCGGTATGTACGGCAGGGCGCTCCTGTGCCCCAGTGGAGTGAGTGGGGACTGGACGCTTTGCCAGGCCATGGGCGATGGTCACCCTTCCCAGTGGAGCTCATCTCATCTTGGGGAGATATGGAGCAGAGCTGAGGCCGAAAGGAGCTCTGGAATGCAGTGAGATCCTGTCTGGCCTTGTTTCATCTTTCCTTGTACATCTTTTCTTGTGTTGTGTGCATCTGCTGAGCAAGAGGGTTCATCAGGTTTGAAAGTCCTTTACCTGCACTCTTCCTCCTGAAACCAACACAGAGATCACATCCTTTTTCAGCCTACCATGATGCGTACTTTCCTTTTCTAAACACACAGCCATTTCTGCTGCACAACTGTAACCTCCTGGTCAAGCAACAACACTCCACTGAACCCCACGGGGTCTGGAGAAATGTGATCTCTACCTGATACTCTTCTGAACAGAGCCTCCATGCGTATGCTGGGGTTTTCCCTGCTGGTAACTAAAGAAAACGTGGAACTCCAGCACAGACCAACGTCTAAAGTCTACTCAGAAACCATGTGAAGAATTTAAATTTGCTACTTAGGTCACGGTAAGTGCAACCAACAAGAGTGGCTCACCAAATGCATTTGCTCAAGGTTAATATCTCACACTGAGCAGCAATAGAAATGTGAAGTGTCATGTCAAAAAGCTCAGTCTCGGGTTGCCATCTTTCCACGCGCTCACATGTCACATACACACACACACATCTTCAGTACAAAAGACACAGGATACTGCAAGCAGAACAAATTGTGGTGGCTGGAAAGTCCGTGTTTCCATGCGATCTCTTGACTGAGGCAGAGACTAGCTGTTCTCACAAGCTGAGTGGCTCGGGCTCAACCAGCTTATCAGGAACCCTATTAATACTATAGATGCCCCAGGGACCTGGCTGTCCCGTGAGACACAGAAAAGGAAGTCATCGATTCTTCCCACCACTGGCTCTGGGAAGGAGAAGGTCTGCATTTTCCCTTTTAGTAAATGGACTGTTATTATTATTATTTTAATGTCTGCTTAAATCTACCCACACAGGGTTATTTCTGAGGGTCAGAAAGGGAGGGTTGCAGTCTGGACTCTGGGGAAACTGTCATGGCCTTTGCTGTTTCCCAATCTCCAGAGAAAAGCATACTAACTGCAGCACTGCAATGATCTGCTCCCTGTACAGTACAGTGCATAGCAGTAGAATATAGGTATATTCTGTTAAATCAGCATTATCAGTATTACTATTTACATATTTCTGAAGATTGTCACTTTAATTTAGAGTGAACTTTTTCAGGAAACCATTGGCGTTAAATAAAGTCCGACAGAGTTAGACTGAACCATACTATGCACTACAGTGGAAAGTTTACAGGTCTAGAACTGAACCAGCTTCCTGTCATTATATCCAATAATTAGCAATCACTGGAGATGCATTATTGATGCCAGGTGTAAATGACTGTATGTCTTGGTGTTCAAAACTGGTATTAATATCAAGTATGACCGGGACCTCATTGGCAGATATGAAGTTTAAACACTATTCAACACAATGATGTCCTGGGATTTAACAGAAACCTTGTGTTAGGTGTGGAGGTGGGGCTTTATCTGAAGTGCTCTGCTGGCTGGTGACTCTGGTCTTCAGAGGCCATTAACAGAAGTACTGATGAAGTAATGGACTAATATCCATTTAAGAAAGCCAATTTGTTCTACAACTCTTGAGGACTTCTACCAGTAGCTTGGCTATATTTATGAGATTTCAATCCTCCTACACTGGCAATCAGTGCTGGTAAGACTGATATTGAATTTCATGACTAGATTAATCCATTTACACTGTCACTGTTTTGAAAATGATGATCCAGTGTTTATAATTGGTAGTACACATTCAAACACTTGAATAAGTGTCAGTGTCTGCTACCTGCCCCTGATTGGGAATGACAAATCATTGGATTTCAGTGAGGGTTCAAGAAGACTTTTCAAGAACAACATAAGGCTTGATTGAGATCAGGTTTGTGATTTTTTTTTTTTACACATTTTATTGTACATTCTCTCTCTCTCTCTCTCTCTCTCTCTCTCTCTCTCTCTCTCTCTCTCTCTCTCTTTTTCACTGCATACACATTTGCATTAAACACATGGAAATAGCTCTGGCATTTGAGGAGTGGGTGAATAGGCCTCACAATGAAACCATGGATGATGAATGGGCTGTGCTAGGTTGGTGGAAAGATCACTGCAAAGCTTTTCTCTGGTTTGTTAAGTTTGCCCCAAAGAATGCAAGTATAGCATTAGCGAGAAGAATGTTAGCACAACGAGGCTGTAAATGGACAGTGATTGTTGTCTTCTGCCAGGTGTGACCTGCAAAATACTCACAGTGAGTGTATTACAGATGTACAAAGTGCCAGTTTATCCCATTTCTGGCCACTCAACTAAAGGGCTTAGTAAGCAGGTAAAGCTCTGTAAAACTGTGTCTGTGGTAAGCCAGCCATCTCTGTAGTGTGTGTATGATCTAGTAGGGGATTGGGTTGGATTTCAAATGTAGTAGTGCCAGTTGGGCCAGGTTGGGTCCAGGTTTAGGCTTCAACTTCATACCTGTGCAGACCTTTAGCTTAGGACAGAATAACATAATTGCATTCACACTGAGACCAATGATTTGTACACAGAGCACCACACACACACACACACACACGCACACACACACACACACACACACACACACACACACACACACACACATCCACATATACATATAGTATACAGCTGCTGTAGGGTCTGTGGTGGGAATGCAGAATGATGTGTGTGTGTGTGTGTGTGTTCATGTATGTGTCTTTGCAGCAGTTGCTTCAACACAGTAGAGACACAGTTGCGGCAACTCTTCCTCCACTGGGAGCTGATCTGGTGCAGCAGTACTGCAAACAGACAGATGTTTCCTTTTTTTTTAACTGCACAGGTCCCGCTTTTACCTGAGGTGCAGCGAAGCTTTGTCTCTGTGCTTTTTGGAAGGTTTTAATACGCTTTCAGCTGCGTGCACTGCAGGTCCGGATGCCTGAGTGAAGTTTGCCGGCTGCACAACTTTAAACAGAAATCTTTCTCCATGAAATGCAGGCTTATAAAGCCCATGCAAACCGGGCTCAAGATGGCTACATGACTTGAGCGGGAAAGCCTCTACAGGAAATGGTACAAAACAAATGCAACAGTTTCATCACCTGAGCTCATCCTCTTGGCCCAGGCCCACAGCAGGAGACAGGAAACAGTAGGATCTATAAAGATTGATGACATAGTTGTAGGAAAGTATTTCCACCCCTGCACTACACGGCAGAGTGGTCGAACTGTAATATACTGTACGAAGATCAGGGTCGAGAGACTACTGTAAGAGAAAGAGACACAAACTGTGCCACTTTTTTGCTTCGCTTTCACTGGCACGGGTGATGGAGAGGGAAGTGCTACTGTCCATGACCTTTAAATTCCCAGCAGAAATCTCTGACACAAACACATAAGCTAAGTGAGGGGGATGTAAAAAAAAAAAGGCATCAATGTATTGTGCAGAGTCACTGTGAAAGTGATGATGCATTCATTCTATATCCAAGCTGCTTATCCCAACCCTATGAGTGATGGAGCCCATCCCAGCATTCATAGAGCAAAAGGCAAGATTCAAGATTCTAGTAAAATGAACAACCCAAGAGACTCCAGACAGGTCGGTTATTCTACAGTGTTGCATTCGAGAATAGTGATGTTTGTAAAGAAGTCAAATAATCTTTAATGTTAGTGACAATCAACATTTTTTGATAATAGGGTTTGTGCATTTGTTCCAAGAGAGTATACCCGCCCCCCCAAGTGAGTATAATGCCCCCTCAAACCCCCATCTCACCACCAGCCATCACTCAGCATTATGTAAGCTAACATGGAAGTATATTAGTGTTCTCCTCCAAGCGTGCTGAGCTGTCAAATGACATTAGCAACAATGAAAATGTGTTGGCTTCACATGCCTCAGGAGAAGCATGTGCTTGTCTTCAATCATCCAAGCTTGTGAAATCTAGCTGGTGGGTGGAACTGTTCATGGCTGAATTAAGCAAAACAATACTTTATATTGTCTGTAGTCCATTATTTTCTATATTCCACAGTAAATACAACTCCACTTCCATTTGTGTTTTAATGCTGCATTCTGGGCTCACTGGCAGGTTAAACAACACATGGTTTAGCAGTAAATGCAAATTAATTTCATTTGAGTGCTTGTTCATGCCCACCACATGGAAAAGCAACCAAGGGGACCAGGAGAATGCATATCCTCTGTATTTCTTCGCTTTATTAAAAAAGCACATTGATCGCACTGAAGTGCATCAAATTTAATTTTTCACATTCCTTGCCAAGGTGCATCATACATCACATCTCATACATTGTATCATGTGAATCATAGAGTTTCCCTCTATATTGGCTGTTTGAGTGCAAATTACGAGGGAGAAAATTGGTATTTTCCAGTTTCTGAAATCGCTCAATCGCAGCATGTTTTTTAAATTACCTCTGAATTATTCCAATCAAATTGTGGTGAAATTTGATGAGATTTCATGACCCACTTATTCATTTCCCAAAGAATCATAATCACATCGGATCATTATGAGGCTCATGAGTCTGACGGGTCCAGTAAAGAGGAGGCTGGGTGGCACGTCTGAACCGCAGCCTAAACCAGCTGCCAGCCACATGTGCAGAAGAGCTCGAGCTGAATGGGACGCTCCATTGGACATCATGGGGAGAACTTTAGTGGGGGCGCATAATGCTCAGCTGTGGCAGACAGCTGCAGGGGCTCCAGCCACGAAACCGAAACACAATCTGAGGACCAGCATGTCCACTCATGCTGGAAGTGCCGAGTCATCCTGGGCTGAAGACCCCTGTGATCATTTACATGAGAATATTTCATCACACACCACAGATACACACATAGTAGAGGTGTAAACATACAGCTGAGGGTCACAACTCAATCGATTATATGATGCAGTCATTTTTGAGGGTTTAGAATTTGTGCTGGAAAATGACACCTTGCCTTTATTATCATTTCCGATGATAATAAAAAAAGCTATTTTCTGTATTGTTTAAACAAAATTGCATATGAATAGTAATGACATACATAGTCATACTTTACAACACTGAACAACTCTTACAACGTTTTTCATTAAATTCACATTATAGTAAAATATCTACACTTCTACACTTCTACCTATAGTGGTCTGGATTGAAAGTTTGGAATATGTGCTGAATTTCTCTGCTCTTCTCAGTTCGCTTTTAGAAATAACTCACATACAGTGACAGCATGTTTTGTTATCACCGCTGAAGACTTTAAGACTTTATCACAATCATCAGATATCCAATCTATTCAGCAGAAGTTGACAAACGTAGATCTGACCTTCTGAACTATATTGCAGGAGCAAAAAGCATCATGAGTAGCTACACAAAACATGTGGTTTGTTTCTTCCATTTAATGCTTTATTTGTAAAACTGCACTGGGAAGAACCTCGAGTCAATCACAATTTCCTTAACTAATCACTCTCACCAGGTTATCAAACGTAGAATTAGGATAAAGCCAAATGAGGGAGCCCAAGCAATTTTCCCTGTGTAGAGTTAATACAAGGGAAGTATAAAATTCTAGCATAATTTCTAGCTTGTTTTCTGATTGGCTGAAAAGTGTCTCAAATCTTTTACCACAAATACACATACTAGGAGTGTAAACATGAACCTGAGGGATACAACTCAATCAGTTATACAATACAGGAATTTCTAAGGTATGTGGTCATTTGTTGGAAAAAAATAAAATGTACAAGATTTTAATTGTGTGATAGGTCGGCATAGATTAATTTTTTTAATCTCATTGTAATCTCCCCCCACCCCCCCCAAATGATCCCAATGTCTGTTTTATAGTGTAAACCATAAATATGCCTCCAAATGTTCTCCCAGATCACTTTCATTTCATTTGGAACTCAGTTTAAT
>JBBPDB010000032.1:18651011-18681907 GCA_037974465.1 Brachypetersius altus | reverse complement strand
CACACACACACACACACACACACACACACACACACACACACACACACACACACACACACACACACACACACATCATTCTGCAGGGTGGGGGAGAGTGCATTCTTGGTGTCTCCCCACTCAGTACAGATCCAGCTTGTGTCTGTGTGGCCGCAGTGCTGCACCTTTTAACAGCCTTTAACAACGAGACACAATACACTCATGTGTTACAAAGCGCCGCCCTCCAGCCGAGACCACCACACACTGCATAGTTGGGAGGTTCGACCTGGGGTGCGGGGCAGGAGCATCCAAAAAGCCCTGTCCGGAGCCCAGCGTGTGAAGCGGGAGAGAAATGCTGTGTAGCACGTCGGGGCCCACAAAAGACCCAAGAAAGAGCCCTCTTTCCTCTGGGTTAAAGCAGGACAAGATCAAAGAGAGGAATGTGGAGGAGACAGGGGGTTCCGGGAATGAACTGGGTCACAGGTCCCTGAGCCTCCACACACTGACCCTGCAGCAGCACTCCTTACTCCACTCCACCTGAGCATGTATTCCTCCTGCCCTGATTAAAGCCACAGCTATCAGCTATTTACAATTAAACAACAGAGGCCATATCACCCCGACACTACTTCTCGTAGTGTACTGCAATTTGTCAGAATGATAGGTGTCATATTAACGTTATACAGTGCTTCTGTAAGCAGTGTGTTAACTTTTTAAATCACTGACGATGTATCAAACTAATCTTTGCACCTCTGCTAATTAACACCTGAGGAAATTATACTGATAACCCATTTAGCTGGGTAGTATATGCTTTTAAAAGCTAATATTAGAATGTATAAAAATAATACTAATACATTAAATAGTAATTTTATGTCTCTGTGTTTGCTGAAGCATTCCCAGACCTCCCCTCATGGAAACCCAATAACTGTTTCAGGTCTATCAATCCTACTGCTGATGGAGCTTCAGAAGCCCATGCAAAGGCATTGAGGTGATTACATAATCTTGATCTTGTTTTTTTGCAAGTATTATAAAGTTATCTTGTGTTCAGATAAAAAAACTCAGTTTACCCAGGAGTCTACGACTTACAGCAAAATACAGTAGATTCTTCTTATACGTTTATGTAACATAAAAGTTGACTTTCCTGACATTGCTGGAAGTGCAGCCACACAGACTCAGGGTCAAACTCTGTCCTGCGTAAAAACAGCTGCAGTCGGACTCTCTCGTCAGACGGAAGAGAGAGGCGTCCTGAGTGAGGGGGGCTGGGTCATTATGGAAGAGCTGTCTGCCTGTCAGACGTTCTACAGCAAAACAGTGATTTATTTACACCAGCCAATCAAAAGGAATGTTCATTCACACTGAAATTAACATTTACAAGTCTACTGTAGTATTTACATTGGGATGGGAGTCACAATCAGTATCAGTAGGTTTGATTCTGCAGTTTGGCTCTTTTCTGAGTGTTTTGATTTCAGCAAAATGTTAAAGATTTTCCCCCCTTTTTTCCTTTCACAGATAAATCAGATTCATCCATGTTCTGAACCTTTTATCCATTACCAGCGTTGGTCTGGGGGTGGGGGCGCTAGAGCCTCTCCCAGTGGTCAGAGGGCAAAAGGTGGAGTTGCAGGTTGCAGGTCAGACGCACACATAATGACAGCAAGGGCCAATTTAGCATCTCCAATTTACCTGACGTCCTTGAACAGTGGTAAATCAGGATGAACGTCCACACTAACATGGGACCACAGAAAGAACCCAGAAATTCCTGGCTGCCCTAGGAATTGAACCCAGAACTCTTTTTGGGATGCAACAAGTGCTACCCCCTGCAGCGCCATGACACCTATCAAATTCATTTCCTAACAAAACGGCACCTCTCCTACTCTAAAATGCAAATGTAGCATGGATGGAATGTTTTGACTGCAAGCTTCCAATGTCATTTCTCTGATTGTTGAGATACAAGTAAGAAACAATTCCTATCAAATTATTTCAAACTTTTGCTGTTGTAGCTATAATTGATATCTAGAAAAAGAGCCCAGAGGAAGAAGACTTCAGTCGGCATAAACTCAGTCAGCGAATTCTCTCCCAGGAACCTCACACAGGTCAAACCAGGAGACGCAGCGCAGCGGAGAAAGCACATCTCCATTTGTATTTACGAGGGATTTTGGGCAGTACGCCACAAGCAAAATAGTTGGTGTATGCTTCCACTGTGGCCTCCAAAGTCTACCGCACAACACACTTCAGAGTAATAGTGCTGATTTAGGATCTGTTGGGGTCTAAAAATGCATCGGTGCATCATGATAAATTGTTTATCTGCAACAATTTTGGTTCATCTACATCAGTTTTGGAATGTGCAGGTGGGGGGTTGGGATCGGGGGTGGAGGGGGATCTTTAGGTGCTGGAATGCCTGCCCCTTTGGTCATAGTGGCTTGCCTAAACTTTTTACTTTGTTCTCCGACAAAAATGTTCAATTTCAAACGGGCTGATTATGGCAGGCTACCTTCCAAATATGGACTTTAAGGATGTTTACAGTAGCACATTTCAAACTCTCTTATTTAAAAAAGAACAATTCAGTTTTACAAGATATATGCCCTTTAAAAACCCACAACGGAGGATGATACAGTTATATTCCCTTACTATAGATACTGGATTAGAAGTACCATCCCAGGGACAGCATTTTAGGGGTGATGGCTGATCCCCCATTGGTTCATATAATATATAATATTGTGTAAAATGTTAACTCTAGACCCTGTATGTGGCCTGGAGCAGTCTATTCCTCTCACCCCCCCAGCTCCTGCGCTCAGATGCCGGTGTTGGGGACAGTGCATTTGACATTTCTAGGCCAGTGCGTCTCTCATAAAAAGGCACAGCTGGGGGATGCAAGGTGCTCCACGCTGCAGAGGCCATACAGTAAGACAGCTCCGACTGCAGAGAGAGCTCAGAGGCATGTTGACAATGCCAAAGCAAACATAACCTTTCCCACGCAGGCCCAGTGACCTGCAAAAGACCGGATAAAATGCTCCTGTTCGACCTTTGTGTGTGTGTGTTCTTCCCATTCTCCAGTGCTGACTCATGCTTCATGTGCGCTTCACAAGGTTCCCACAGAACCATGACACTGCACTTGTTTGTGTGTATGTCTGTGTGTGTGTGTGTGTACAGCAGGTACCCAAAGTCATCACTGAAATCCCACTTCTATCCCTCTCACTGGACCATTTCTGCTTTCACTGCCTCTCTCTCTCTCTCTATCTCTCTTTCTCTTTCTCTCTTAGTTTCTCACACTCGGCTCCCGCACGAATCAACCCAGTGACCTTTTCGCTCTTTTAAATATTTATGTCCATTACGTCAACAGGGCGTGCGTCTCAGGGGCCAGATGTGTGAGGGGCCGCGGCGGAGTGCTCACGCTCAGAGAGGCGCCGCGCATCACATGCAGTTTATTTCAATCATTTCCTCCTCATCCTTCAGCTGTCTGTGCAGCTAAAGTGCTCAGGCCTGCAGCTGTGGCCCATTCATAACCCCCAACACACACACACACACACACAAACAGATAACACATCACACTTCTCCAGCCCATCTCTGTTTCTTATCTACACACACACACACGCTCCTGACCCACAACCATCCCTGTCTGGACAGCCCCAGTCACACTCCACCAGCACTGTACTGCCAAATCGGACAGCTGGAGAAATTTGTAGTCGCTGGTCCAGTTCAAGAATATGGACAATTTTTAGAATTAGACATTATTTTTTTTAGCCGTAACACATGCTATTATAGCCACAGGTCATTAGTTCCATATGTCAGTTCCTGTATTTTGTCATTGATTACTCTCGAAGGTCAAGGTTTGTATTATCTTCACTTCCATCCTGAAACTGTGGGCCAAGAACAGCAGGCCTAATACTTTGTCGATGTATGGGTTAAACGCAAAATGGTGGTGTGACGTGGTGACGTATGAGCTTTAGGGGCTGCAGCTCAGGCTCTGGCCACTAGCAGGCCTATTAGCATGACTGCAAATGAAACAATAAAAAAACACACAAAGAATACACTGACTGAATACACTGAGATTTGATCTGTTAGATTTTACAGTTTGCATCTAATATTACTCTGTGAATCTGCAGTCACAGACAAAGGGCAATGAAGTTTAGCCTTTTCTATAATATAATGAAAGTGGGTGTGAAAATTGTTATTGATTGAAGATGTAAAGGGCTCCTAAACAGCTATTCACAAAAGATGATCCGATGATCATGAGTTTGTTCAACAGTGGTGCCACAGCCATCCATGGCCAGAAGTCCAAGACTGGCTTTGCTCCCAGTGTGTGTGTGGAATCTGGCCCAGTCAAATCTCAGTGCAGTGCTAGCTAGCATGAGGTCTGATGGAACAGATCTAGAAGTGAATGTTCTCCTCCAAGCATGTTGAGCTGTCCAGTCATGTTGCATTATTTGCTGTTTGAAAAGATGATACTTTGCATGACTCTGTGTTAGCCTTCACCCTCCAAGTGTTATCTGTGTTGTGTGATAGGGGGTCCAAGCTAGCAGGTTCCATTTATCAAGCCAAAATAAGGAGAAAAAAAGTGCAAAAAGTGTGAAAGCATATCTTACGCCTAGTACACAACTTTTACAATCTAAAGCTTAAACTGACTAGGTGCTGACAGTGTTAAAAAGGTCAGTTATAATTTCTGGTTGACATTAGGTTTGGAAATCAACATTCATGACAAATACATTGGTTTGTTGATGGTGGTTTGGTATTGTCCCCAATGGGCCGAGGGCACCAAAACATTCTAAAAATGCATGCAATGAACTGGAAATGGGTGGAGAAGAAAACAAGAATGTTGTGATGATATGACATCATACATTGTGCTTTATATGACCAGGGACATGAACAAACAGGGTTAAAAAAAAGTCAGTTATGATCTCTGGTTGACTTTAGGTTGGGAAATCAGCATTCATGACAAATGCATTGGTTTGTTGACGATGGTGTGGTATTGTTCCCAAAGGGCTGAGGGCACCAAAATACTCTAAAAAATGTATGTAATGTACTGGAAAGGGGTGTATCCCAGTGTAGACACAAGTGGGTAGAGAAACTTAAAGTCATACCCACCACAAAGCCTCAACCCAACACTCCAATAAAAAAAGACCCAAAGGACTGCTGAGATCATCTCCCAAAGCTACAGTGGCTGATAATCAATGAAGCATTCATACTGAGAGTAGCTGTAGTGTGATTCCAGGGTAAAGAGAGAAAAAATGGAAAAGGCATGGCCTCAGCAGTCAGCATCTAATGTGACACCGTGTGATGTGTGTAGGACGAACAGCTAGTCTGGCAAACTTGATCCATCAAATATTGGTTAATATAAATAAAGAATACAGAGAACATAGTCAATGAAGAATCTGGTCTTGGTTATTGGGAACAGTGCTGAGAGAGTTTTTCTCACTCTCTCTCTCTCACAAACACACACACACACATATACACACACACATATACACACACACATACACACTCTGAACGGGTGTCTTGACAGTAGTGAGCATTGAGGGCCATGATGCCGGAGGAAGTTGCTCGTATTTAATGAGACACGCTGAGCTGAATTCTTTCTATCTGTCTGGGTTTTATTTTTGGGCCTCGTAATTAGAGTCATTTCTGTCAGCTGACCTCCGGAAGACTGAGTCAGTGGATTTCTCTGTAGTAGAGGGGTGTTAAAGCCCAGTCCTGAGGCACCTCAGCCCAGTGGATATTCCATTCAAATCAAAATGTGTGTATGATGTATAAGACACATCCTCCGGGATCAATGAAGGTTTCTGATTCTGATTCCGATAAAGGTTACAAAAAAATTACAGTACTTCTGGATATAAGGTCTTGGGATTAAGTGGGCCCTGCAGTTTATGTCGTTGACGCAACAAGTCGATTTCAAAGAACTGCCGTAGAACAAAGGAGACTGACGAATGCCTCACTGCTGACTGATTCACGTCTGTGAAAATGTACATCAGAACACACTGTAAAATCTACAGCAGATGGCCAACATTCACGGACGTTTAAAAGACCCGCTTAAATGAAATAACCCTTCCTACCAGGGGGTGGCAGTAGTCATACAACAGACATACAAACTAGCCTAGCTACTATTCTTAAAGTATCTTGAATATGTTTAAAGTGTTTTAATTGTAGAAATTGTAGAATTTCATTGCTGTTCCCACATGATAACATGTTGAACTTTGCTAAAATGAGAAATTCTGTGTCTATCCTCATGACAGCACCATTCACTCGCTTTGCTGTTTCTTCTTGTGACATGATTGGCCAGGCTGAAGGGCTAATCCCAAAATATAGGCAGGAGAGAGCCAGAGGTGCACTGCAAAACCTGCAGTCGACGGTCAGCCAGATGCTCAACGACAGCCCGATGGGAACAGACAGTCAGTCTGATGTTTAAAAGCCCTAAAGGCGTTCACATGCTCTTCATGTAGTGTGTTAGAAAGAAAATTCTAGACTCTGCAGGGCAGGAGGCCTGCAGGACATCCACTAAATGTCTCTGGTACACTTTTCCAGAGCTTTCGGCAACCTTAAATTTTAAAACGCTACGTCAGCCTGACATTATTTAGTATTTATTTACCATTTGCAGCTATTCACATAGCTATTGTATGTAGTGTGTGCGTGTGTGTATGTGTGTGTGTGTGTGTGTGTGTGTGTGTGTGTGTGTGTGTATCCATGCATGTGAGCCAGAGGTATTTGTCCCTGATTGGCTCTGATGCATGGTGGTCCAGTTATTGTGTGTGTGTGTGTGTGTGTGTGTGTGTGTGTGTGTGTGTGTGTGTGTGTGAACTCCAGTATGAAACTAGAATTCAGACACTGATTAATGCGTCTGGCTCATTCAGCTCAATTCCACACATTCATCTGTTCTGCAAAATGTACTTTAGAGGAAAAGAAATAAACGCAGCTAAAACGGGCATCCATGATCCGGCTCCGCTAAACCACAGGGCCGCGTACTGTGGGGCCAAGATTTGGCCTCTAATTCTTAAGCATCTCGGGCCGGTACTGCCAACAGCCCTAACCTGGATTAAAGGGGTGCCGTTCAGATGGTGCAGTCTCCAAATGACTCTCTGATTAAGCCTAATTCCCCCCTTACCTCTCCATGTCCTAGCATTTTTTTCTTCCTTCCTATTGCTGTGGTATTTGCCTGATTTTTGTTCTGACTGAATCTCTGACTGGAGCATCCCAGGTGCGGTTCTAAACTGAGTCCAACACACGACACATTAAAATACGTTAAAAGAGTAGAGGCAAAACCTGCCCATTGACTTCAAACCAACAGATTTTCATCTTTTTACTAAAACAGGGAAATTATTGTTTGTGGTAATCAACAATAAGCCAGAAATCAGACTGAAAAATGCAGGTGCTTTCATTTAAAAGAGCAGTGCAGCCAAAATGTAAAATTTTACCATTTGTAAATCTGTTGTAAGCATTCCTACTCAAATTGTGTCGTGGTCTCAAAACTAAATTCCCTGATTTAGAGACTAGGATGCCCCCCTTCTGATGTGTCTTGATGGTGAATGTAAAGATGAATGTGTTTATACTTGATGGTGTGTTGTTTTCAATTGGGAGGGGGTGGGGGTAATTATTAATCAATGAACGGATATTATAGTGAGAAAATACTGTTGGAATTCAGACCAACAAGACTGAATGGTGCACTGCTATATTATATATAATGTATGAATATTACCAAAATTAACTAATACCATATTAAGAGCCCGTTTTTGCCAGAGGACCCGTGCTGCCCACATTAATAAACTGAAAATGTACATCATGAACTGATATGATATGAACCGTGTTTATCAAGAATACACAAATCCAAACAACAGATGCTCTGTGAAGGGCGGAGTGGGCGAGGTTTCTCTTTTTGTTGGTAGCAATGGTGGGGCTGTTTCTATTTGACTGCAGTTTCCTTTAGGGCACATGAGCAAACGCCCTGAGACCAATTAAAAAATTAAACATTTGTCTTTGTTTCTTTCTTTCACTTTGTCACATACACAGGCTCATCTTCCCTCTCACACTTCATCACACACATGCCTACACACCTACACACCCACACACACACATAGACACACACACACACACACACACACACATACACACACTCTGTGGGCAGAGTTGTGAGGAAGCATGGATGTGTGTGGTTGCGCCCTCTATGGGTTCCTAGGTAAGTATGTGCAACAGCCACTGGAGTTCCGCTTTCATTCAGGGCTCTGTGTGTGTGTGTGTGTGTGTGTGTGTGTGTGTATGTGTGTGTGTGTGTGTGTGTGTGTGAGAGTGTATGTGAGACAAAGAGGCTTAGAGAGGAAGGGAGTGACAAAAGTGGGTGTGTATGTGTGAAAGAGAAAAGAAAGAGAGAAGGGAGGAGGAGGAGGGAGGGAAACAGGGTGGGGGGTTAATTCCTTATTAATTAAGTGGCCGTTATTGGATTTGATGTCATAATTGTGGTCGTAATGTGTAATTAAAGTCATTTACTTTAATTACTTATTAATTTGATCTAATTTGGGATTAACTCATCTACCGCAGTGCCCGACACGCTGCTTATTTCATTAATTATTGTCAGAAATCTGAAGATTACCAGAAATATATATAGATATAGATTCAATAAATTGTATCAGAGTGCAAATACAATGAAGCTTTATATGTATTGTAACATACAAACGCAAGTACTCGTGCTCTACAGATTTTTAACTATGCATTAAACACAATTTAATGCATAATTACTGTGTATTTGCATTCGTTTTTGGGGACTGTTGCCTGTGCAAAAAATGTTTTTAGAATGTGTATGTTATTTTTGCTAATGTTAAATTCAGAAAATAAACTGAAACTGTACATTATAACTATAGAAAAAAAATGTTATCTGTTTATTTACACTAAGAAAATCATCAAAAAAAAGGAGTTGTCAATTGTCTTCTGGAGGTGTTTGAACTGTTTTACAGTTATGTTGGTTCCAGATTTCACCTCCCGCTGTTACATGGATCTGTAGCTCCAAATGAAGGACTAATTGAGTTTAAACAGGTACTTGAGGTAATACTGGACTTCCATGAAGAGGTCTGGGAATGATTAAGCAAACACATAGACATACATAAAATAATGATGTACTGTGTTATTTGTGTACTATTTAATATTAGCTTTTAAAAGCATATACTGCCCGGCTAAGCAGGTTTTAAATACTAGGGTGTCTAAGACTTTTGCATGGTACTGTATGTGGGCTATATTTGTATGGATATTACTGCATCATTCGCTGGAGGTGTAATAGACCAAGCTACTGTTAGCCACATACAGAAAAAGGCACTAGTCTAAAAATATTACTGGAATGTCAGAGCTCAGAAAGTCGATGGGAACACGCTTCCTAATTCATATCTCCTGACATCCCATTGCCCCGAAACTTCATGTGTGATTCAGATATGAACATTGCTAACACATGATTAACACTCGGGAGGAAGTTTAGTGCGCTGTTACTCATTTCAGCAGATAACACCAGGTTTAGCTAAGAGATACTTTGCCCCTAAAACCCAAAAGTAAGCTGATGACTGCTGTAAAACTGTAGCACATTAGGTCCAGCCCTCAACCGCCCCCCCCCACCCCCCACCCCCACTACAGTTTAGATTACTGAACATCTCAACTTTACCAAGTCAATCAATTAAAGAAAACTGCATTGATGCCATGTGAGTTATTACTAATAAACAGTCCTGTTATTAATCTGTACAATTACACACAAATATGACATTGTTTCTGCCTATTCTAGTTGTGCCCTATCCTCACTGTGGATGTAATTTAACAAAATTACCTAATATGTCTTATTGTGAGATTATTATAATAAATAAAATATAAAATATTATAAGATAATTCAACCAATTTTCAGCCTAATGCATCAAGGTCATTTTTTTTCTCCTCTCTGTGTCTTATTCCTTTCATACATCATTTTGAGCATTGATTCTTTAAACAAGTAAATGTATTAACCAGTGAAATAAGGCTTACAACAAGTCTGCAACACTCTGAAGAGCAACATTTAATTGAATTAAACCATGTCTTAGTTGAATGAGTTCAATGAGGGAAGTTGTGTCAATTCGCTTTTTTGGCCAAATTATTTCTTTATGTTGATTTCAGTTGCAAAGATATGAAAGGAAAGCTTGAAAGGATTTTAAAGGTAAGGGAAAATGTAAGATTTCAGTGGATCATGTATTCCTTTATTTCACTCTGTTATGCCATTTCCAAATGTGTTCAGTGGGCTTTCAGGGATGAAGCCAGATTTGGAGTACTGTTATTTTTACTGCACGCTCAGTACTGCCATTTCAAAACGTACAGGCTCCCAACTGCCCCTGTTTGACCTGGAATAGAGCAGGACCGTCCCACTCTGGGAGAACTCTGGAAGGCTTGCTATAACAAAATTCAATGAACTTCTATTGCATGATCACGCATTATTGACTTTTTGTAAACCCATCCGCATTTGCTGGCCTGGTGGTTATGGAGTTGCCCCTGCGATCAGAAGGTTGTGGGTTGTAATCCCAGGACTGCCAGTGGTACCACTTAGGTACACCTGAGCAAGGTACTGACTCCACACACCGTTCCCTCGGTACTGTGTCATTGACTGTCCCCTGCTTGACTTTGTGAATGGGTTAAATGAAGAAAGAATTTCACACTCTTCACACTGTGTGCTGGCAGTGTGGTGTGTTCACACATCACTATAAGGGTCACTTTACTTACTTACTGTTTCAACCATTAACCCAGTTCCACACAGTTCAGCAGCTAATCAAAATCTGTCCTCCACTAGTCTTATTTACTGTCACCAAACTCCCTACTTAATAAACCTCGCCGGTAACAGTTCGGTAACAGGCATGTGTACAGATATAAACAGCAGCTCTGAAGGACCGGGTTCTGGTGGAGCTCCAGTGGCCGCCACTCTGAGCTGATCCTAGGTCAGCTAGATAAAGAGGAGGGGGCTGCGCGCTCTTATCAGCTGGCCTGTGGGTGTTATTTCCGCTGGCACCCTCTGACACCTCCAGTAGTGCAAGAACAGCCGCTGCCGTCGACCATGCTGCTGGGCGAGAGCTTTATCAGTGTGAATAAAGTGCTCAGGACCGGATACGTGACCATCTGACTGAGGATATGAAATACCACAAATAATCCCGCCGCCAGGAACTAAGCCAGGTCCAGAATAGTCCACATAGCTGTATGAGTAGCCAGGCTAGCTTTCAAAAAGGCTTTAAAGGGAAATTCCACTCCCTTTTCAAAACTTCTGCATAATTAAACAGTGAAGATGTAAACAAAGTCATTCAAAGAGGTTTGAAATGAAATGTTTCATTCTAGAGAATCTTACTGACTCAGAACTGTTCATAGTAGTGATGGGAACCAGATGGCATGTCTAGGAAAATAATCTCTGAATCTATTCATGGTGGAGAGCTACATGCAGGACATTGTAAGGCAAAATAGTGCCCCAAAAATCCAGGCTTCTCTGGACTGAAGCCTTTCAAACCACAATAATGGACTTAGATTTACTAAAAATTAAGTTTAATTAGCATTCATAGCAATCTATTTCCCTGTTTACTGCAACATACAGCCAATTAACGCTTTACTGCAACCTACAGCCTACATAACGCTCCAGCCAATCAGGAACTTAACGTTCATTAGCCAGAGCAGATGCTGCAGACTGGGGATGGAACTAGACTGCCCACGAAGGCAAGTCTCCAGGACCCGGGCTGGTGACCTCTGATTTAAAGCTAATTTACCAGCCTTCTAAAAACAACCTGCAGATCTAGTTCAGCTTTCTTAGAAAGTAAGTTTGTTTTCTAACTACATAAAGGTGCAAAACGCAATCCTCCACCAAGAGCACACTCATCTTTTTTTATGTTCACACCTTCATGAATTACCGGAAGAGGTTTTGGGCTTTTTAAACCAGAAAACCTCATTCTAGACCAGCGGCCACCAACCCAGGTTCTAAGATCTACCCTTCTGAGAAGTTTAGCTTCAGCCACAATCTGCAACGTCTGCTCTAATTAGCTTCATTAGAAGTCCTGGATTGGTTTTAAGTAAGGGGGAGACGCCAGCATGTTAGGTGCATTGCTCACCACTCACCACTCTAGGATGCAGGCATGCTCACATCAGATAGTGATGGTTAAATCTTTTTATGTTGCCCATTTAAAATGGCAGGATAGGTGTCATAAGACATCTTGACTCGAAAAAGCAAACATGAAACTTCTGCATATTGTTGGCTTTCGCTCACAGCGTGCCACATCTGTAGTTCCAGAACTAGCACTTCTCTCACTCTTCTTCTTAGCGAGAGTCAAAGGAGGGAAATTCTATGCTGATCAAAAACCCGACTTTGAGCTAACTTAAGCATGCACAAAGACTTAAAGTAGCTCTGTGAAAGTAAAGTCTGAGTCACAGTCGTGATCTGAATCAAAGAAGGGGCATGTTGAGTGGAAATGTGTCAGGTAGAAAAAGCTGTCATCTCAGATGAGCTTGCTTAGAGCAGCATTCTGCTCATTTTTTTCTGCTTGAGCGGAGAGAAACAGGCTTTGAGGCTTAAAAAGAGGCAAAAATGTGAGGATTCAGACCCCACAGCCTAAACATCTAACCAACGCCTGTTCCGAACTGCTCCATTCATTAACTCACAGTGGACTCTGTGCCGGAGACGCATGCTCAAAAGCAGTCCTTGTGCCATCCAGCTCACTGTACAGTAGGAGGATTGTAACCAAGCAGGATAAGCATTTCAAACTCTTCTTAAAAAATAACACTATCACTCGCCCTGCCTGCATCCCTAACCCGGTCAGGTGCTGGCACGCCAGATCCTGCACTCCTCCTGATCTCCTGTTCATGAGGCCCTTTCTTCTTTCATTTTTTTCCCTTCCTTTATTTTTTTTTAAACTTCCCCCTGATTTCCGTACCCCTGTCTCCTGTTCTGCCTCTTGCCACTGGCAGAGTTCAGACTCTAACAAAGGAAAACAAGCAAGGTCTGTGTTAGTAACAGGTACCATCTGCGTCTGGTTACCCAGCAGTGGGGTCCGTGCCTGGGAAAGGACTAGAGCCCTGCTCCGCTAAATGAGGCCGGAAGAGGCTCCCCGAACGCTCACAGTGGAGCCCACCGTCTGGAAGCATTAACCACCTCTGTGTTCTCCAGGCCCCGTGCTGTTTGAACTGGACCATAAAACAAGGAGCTTCGCTTTATAGATAAAACTCAGAGATTAAGAATTAAGTCTCTCGTAATAATGCCTCTCCCTTCTCTGCAGCTGCCACACCTTTTTTTGTGCATGTGCCTTATAAGAAGACTTCAAATGAAATAAAAAGTAAAATACACGGAAAAAGTATGAGCACTTTAATATTAGGGTATTCATCCAGGAGGTTTTTCTGTATTGTTTCCTGGAGGGACTGACTGTCTGTGAACACTGATTTTATCTAAACATAAGAGAAGAAATGGATCCAGAAGAGCGATGATGAGGAAACGTGAATGAATGAATTATTAAATAGAAGGAGGTATGATAGATGATGGACATATGGGTAATATAATGAATAAATGAATTACTTCTTTTATGGATTTATGGGTGTGTGGATACACGAATGAATGAATGAACAGATGAAAGAATGAATGAATGAACGAACGAACGAACGAACAAACAAACAAATGAACGAACAAACAAACAAACAAACGAACGAATGAATGGAAAGCTGTCTTGTAGATCTCCTTCCCTCTTTATGAACTCATTCATGAGGCACTTCACATTTTCTTGGCTAAATTAGTTCCATTCCGCCGTTTTCTTGGGATTCACCCTTTGGAACACATCTTGCTGTTGGACGCAGTCCGTGTTTTGGTTTTCTTTTCTTCTAGGTCTTTTTTTTTGTTTTGTGGTTGTTGTGCAATGCACTGGAGCCTGAAGGAAGTGTTGAAAATCACTTGAAGTCTTTAAGGGCTCTGCTTAAGAGCGGCTGCCAGCTCCCTCATCTCAGCTCAGGGAAGGACACAGGAGAGCCAGCCGCTCACAGGGGCTTTAACTCGTCCTGTTAGTCAGGGACACATCACCGGAACCGGCGCTCTGTTTATCTGCCTGTGACGTGTTATCTGAAGCCTCAGCAAGGATTTCAAAGCGGTCTGAAAACGACCTTCAGCATCCAAGCAACTCCTAAGCAATTGTAACAAATTACACCATGATGATTCAGCATGGATCTGTGGATTTGGGATGGATCTCCGGTATTTCTCAATCACGATCCGAAGGCTTTTAAGGAGCCCATCCCTCTTTCCGCTGTCGCTTTTCTCATTCTGGAATTGGTTCAGCGTGTCACTGCTTGGTCACGGCCCATGCAGAGCACTGATTTACTGAACCATGTGAAAATCATTTGTCTCATTTAGTCACAGGATAGTAAGGAAAGCTCCTGAAAAAAAATCGAATGCAAAAGATACTTAAATCCGGCGCAAAATGTGCACAAACTGAACGTAAACCAGTAGCTGTCAGTATCCACATCCGCAGGTCTAAGGTTAATTGTTAACTCAGTTTTTTTTCAAGTCAGTTTTTATTCATCTTTACCAAAACAGAATCAGCTGACCAAGGTCTCACTCTCAATTTAGCCCTTAGAACTGATTTCAATAAATGAATTTGGTGTAAATCAGTGTTTGCTCTTCTAAAAGTTTGCCGATTGCTGCTCTTTCTCTCGGCGCACTGCCGCTTGACCGCACTCCGCACCCCCATGTGGGCGGAGACTATCCTGAATGTTCTCCCGGGTTCAAATTTCTTGTGTTTTTTCCGTTTGTTTCTAAAACCTAAAGTAAAAGAAATATGTTCATTTTTGTTGTTTATGTTCATTCAGCCTTTTCAAAACTCCAGTAGTGGTTATTATTATTAGATATTTTTAAATTACAATAACTGGTTTTACGTGACATAGAAAGCTCAGCATCACATCTGAGATCTCGAACACAAATCTGGGCAACTTCCATATACGGAGTTGTTTTGCTGCATTTGTTTTCTAAGGTTTAAAGAGAAATTCGATGTCTCAAAATTTCAGCATAAATTATTGGATAAGATTCAGAGTGGGTTTCTCTTGAAATGTGAAAAATGAGTCAGGATTGTTCAAAGTTGTTGTGAATGGAACCAGACATCTGGAGCACCTAACACTGCTTAAAGCTCCCTCACAGTGAGTTCTTCCATAAAATGGTTATGAACACACATTTAAAGATCTGATTTTGGAATAAACTGTACATTTTAAAAGCCATTCATTGTTTAGAGGTGCATGCAGGATCTTGCAAAGCAAAATAGTCACTTTATTCACATTCACCCCTATTTTATTATCAATGTTACATGTAGTGTCATGGGACCAGACATGATCTCTTAATAAGAATACACATCTGGGGACAACTCATTACATATTTGCTGCACAAAAATCAGCCCCAAGTATGGGTTCACCCCTCTAAAACCCACCCCGAGTTCATCTAGTCTGTATTAGTTTGCATCAAGTGCACTGTCATTTAGCCTGCATGTAAATCCTCATCTTATTCCAAACCAAGCAGGCAAATCTCGGAACAACAGTGTTGCAACTGGGAACAACAGAAGCCACAAACAGCCACTGGGAAGCCATTGTCAACTTTTATAGCTCAGTGACATCTTCAGTTAAACCAGAAAGCTAAAGCCCACTCTGGTTAAACTGAACTGTTTTTTCTTTGCAAGAAGTAATCTTTATGTTTATCACATGTAACATTTTCTTAACACACATTTACAGCTCTGGAAAGAACATAAGAGACAACTGCAATTTATTTTTAAATCAGCATCTCAATGAGTGATGACCATTCCATGCTCTCACAATGAAACCAGTTGGATGGTAAAACACTGTTTTTAGAGAAAACATCGCATTTCTCCTCTTTTGATATTTTGTCATTGGTGGTGGCGCAGTGGGTAGGATACTTGCCTCTAAACCAAGAGGTCATGGGTTCAAATCCTACCCCCAGCACACCACCAATGGGTTCCTGAGCAAGAGCCTTAACCCCAAGTTGCTCCAGGGAGACTGTACCCTGAAGGTAGGGAATGGAAGTCGCTTTGGATAAAAGCGTCTAATAAATGCCATAAATGTAAATGTCATTGCCTATAAATTCTACTTTAAAGAACAATATATTTTTATTTGGAAATGTTGTCAGCAGTTATTAAAAACTGTTCAGTTCAATACTTGCACCTATAAAAGCTAAAACCTGAGAAACATTTCCGGAGCTATATATGCTTAATTAGAGCCTTTGGGGGATCCATGGGTGAACAACATGCTAGTTGTTCATTGGTTAGTGCCGATAAGTGCAACCTTCCATTCTTTAAGCTCCGCCTCCAATAGATGTTGGTGAGATTGAGAAATTTCACACTTATGTTTTGACAACCTAATAAGTTCTCAGTTAGCCCAAAATGTCCCATGTGTTTCCCCAGCTATTCTCATTATAAGATCACATCTGGCCCCGTGAGACTACATTACATGCAGAACCATTACATATAGAACAATTGTAGGCTCACTGGTGGTCTTGTATAGTAATTAAAAGACCTTTATTTGTGTCGTAGAGCGCCGGTTATCAGCATCACCACTATAAATTAAATATGAACCCACAAAGTTCTCTACAACAAACCATGGCACACCAGACCCCACTGAAAGACTTGTCCACCTGAATTGCTGAATTACGAAGAATTTTTAATATTTTTTCCAAATTTTACATTGTAATGTCTCTGTATGCATAGTTTCATTATTTCTCACAACTCTTCGATAAAGAAATGTAAGCGTTGAATGTGGAGGAAGCGAGTCATTTCGAAATTGTAAGAATTTGTTAAAAATTGCTATTCGGTCTTAAAATCCTACAGTTGTCAACACGGAGTGTAACTAATGTGTAAATGTAATTTATGATGTCACTATGTTGCTGATGCAATTATGCAACTAAGCATTTTTTTAAGCATTACATAAAATTATGCTTCATAATTTGACGTTATAACAAACAGAAAGTTACAAAGATGCTCAGATGTAATTGTCTAATTGATAATGGAATTAGTAACTATTTCTAATTGTGCAAATTGAAAAATGACAGTAATAACTGTGGACTTCTGAAGGAACCAGACGAGTGCAGAGGGAGGGGCAGAAATGACAGCCATAATGTCATGGAGATTAGGAGACATGTTCACAGCCACACCTTATCACTCTGGAATACTGAACGCAATACATCCTGGGAAGACAGCATGACAGCACATTCTTCCTATTTAACCCATCATGGTAAGAACAGCTGGTCTGTTATTGCTTATCAGTGGAGGAGCCGTCCAGAGCGTCCCCATGAAGAGCAGAAATGAGGAGGAAGCTCACTGTACCATGTGTTTCTCATCATCAGCCCTCTGAGCGGGGTGTAAGCATGGACATGGGTCAACACAGAAGCACTCTGAGACGTCACTGAGCGACCTTTCCGCTCGCTAACACTAGCGCATCATCTGCACGGCTTTTATTCAGCTTCCTGTGTGATAATAACTGCGACGGGGAGTCCAGGAACAAGAGGCTATTAAAGTTACTGTTGACTTCCGACAGAGAAGCAGTGGAGGCACCAGGATTGATGAAATATTACGCTGTGTAGGTGTTTCTGAGACAGGAAGGAGAAACTAGGTGGTAATAGATTCATTTTCCACTCTATATTTAGAGCTGTTTGGGCTCCTCGCGCAGTGTGTTTAGTGAAACAAGAGAAAGCTTTAACTCAGAAGGGAAAAGCCAAAGGGACGTAGCCTACTTCTCGACACCTACAGCAGTTTGTTTGCAACGCTTCCTACACTTCACTTGTACCTGCAGACCTCCTAACATTCATCTCCAACTGAAATCTGTTCCAAAACAACACTTTTTAAAAACCCCTCAACCTCCAAGCTAGCTGCATGCTGCATTTATAGGTATGCAATGTTTACAGAATGATGCAAACATGAAGGTTTCAAAGAAATTACAGATAGGTGTAAAAATTAACAGAGAGATTGAATACAGTAACCCCTCAGTTCTACGTGAATCAACATTATAGTCTAGCGCAGATTTTTTCTGAGAACCGAACTCTATTACCACCACCAGTACGGCGTAATACACTGAAAAGTTGTCAACCACCATAAAAAGAAGAAGAAGAAGCTGCTGCAGCATGTAGCATGGCTGCTCAGTGTTTTAGTGTTTTAACCCCCTCCCCCCAATTTCAACATATTTAGGGTTTATACTATAAAAATAGGCATTTTTCACTATATGCAGGTGCTCTTGGAATGTAACACCCGTAAAAAGCAAGGGATTACTGTAATTGATAGTATTTATCATAGATATAATATTTTATAGTAGATACTGAAAAATGTGTAGTTACTGAATAGTAGAGACTAATTTATTTATAGTAGATATTGAATCATTTATGGTCGATATTTTATAATTTATAACAGTTAATTTATAGTAGATACTGAATCATTTCTAGGACTTACAGAATACACATAGTAGCAATTGAATAAGTTATAATTTAATAAAGTGTAATTAAAGTATAACTTTTATTGTCATCATTTATAGTAATTACTAAATAGTTTGTGGTAGATATTGAACAATTTTTAGTATTTACTGAATAATTAACAGTTGTTTCTGAATACAGTATTTACTGAAGATTTATAGATGATCGTATTATATACTGGATAATTAATGATAGTCACTAGATTATTTATTGTAGTTCCTGACTGATTTATTGTACTAACTGATTTGTCAAAATAGCCAAATCTGTAATTTGTTAATATTTCCTGAATGAAACATCTATGCATTAACACATAAATTAAACATTAAAATCACTAGTGCTAAAAAACTCCTGCACAATGTGCAATCAAACAGATCTCTAATCAACACTGGAGGGTTTTTCAGTGAACAGGAGAGTGTGGTGGTCTTGTGTCCTGTATAGATGTTTGAGGATCATAAATGCTGGGCAGCTTTAATTACTGTCGAAGTAAATGTATGTTGCATAGTTAAAAACAACCGTCTCAAAGCTTTGTCTATTTTATATTACTGAGTGTATGCCAAATATACAAAATCAAGTCTAGCTGAGAGTAATTATCATGGTTTAAGCTGAATGTGTAGATTTGGTTTAAGCTGTGTGTGATGATTTAAGCATGAGTTAAGTTTGCACAAGGCTATTTGACAGACAACAAACTTTTCTCAGCTGATTGATTACATTTGGTTTAGAAAACAGTCACCCAGAGGAGCATCACTGTTGCTCTCAGATGAAGACACTGCCCTTCGCTCAGAGCTGACCTGCACTTTGCGTCTGGCTAGCCCTTCAACAGCTTCACTGCGCCGTTACTTTGTGGATTTGCATGTCACAGTTTGCAGGACGGGTCAAATGCACATGCAAACATGTGCGTGTTCACACCACATCTGACATAACAAGTCAACATGGACTTTGTGTCACACAGATCAGCAGGCTTCCACAGAACGGCAGCAAAAACATAAACACCCCCTTTAAAACAAATACACGCACCTTTACTGTAGCATAAACACAAAGCAGACGTATAACCATCACAGCCAAAATACAGTTTTCCAAATTTCCATATCAATCATATGAATATACTGATTAATTATCGTTAATAATCCACATTCATCTAACTAAAATAGAACTAAACGTCTTGTGTTTTTCTTACTAGAGTAGCAAAGAATGGCAGTCTTCAGATCAGTATTAACAGGATTATACAGTGGTGGTCAACAGCTAACTGATAAACTGATAAGCTCAATAAGCTTCCATTGTTTGTTAGCTACAGTAGCCAGCAATGGGGGCATGTCCACTGACTGATGACTGACCGAAACACAAAAAAACAAAAACAGAATTACGTGAATTAGGACCAGCAGTGGTATCTGTTCAGTCTTCATCTCAGGATTTACACTGTTCTCCATTTTTATAGATGGTCAACTGCTAACTGATACCCATATTCTTCTATTGTTTGTTAGCTACAATAGCCAGCAACAGACTCAGAAAATGTAGTCAACTACCAAATAAATAAAACTTATATCCAACCTCCTGTTTTAAGGAATATTTTATGTTGACTTTACAATGTATTTGATATTGTTCTTGTCTCCGCGTCTCCATGTGCAGTAGTGACATTAGCAAAAGTTGTATGATTCTAATCTCGATTCTGGTACAAGGCAAAAAAGATTTTCTTTTATATTCTCATTTGTTCTCTTGCTTTTTTGCTGCAGTTTAATGTTCGAAGCGAACCATCAGCAACATTTCAGTTGAGTCTTTTTCGCACCAAAAATGTGGGTATTGCCCCAGACAAGCAGGAAAGTTAAACTGGCTTTGGCCTTGGAGCTAGTTAAGGGAAAAGCTCCCCTGAGTCACCATGATCACAGTTTGGAGGCAGAAATCAGGAAAGGTAAACAACAGTAATTACTGTACTCCCTTTCCCCTCTGAGCCCTGGTCGTATATAACTGAATATTACAGAACATTCAGGATGAAGCACTACGTGCAGTAAAAGTGGAGGTAAAATGGTTTTCCTATAATGAAAAGCTCATTATCTGAACCAGACTGGTGCGGCTAATAACGAGACTCAGACTCACACCCAGAGACTCAAGACTCGACTCGACTTATAAACCTCTCTGACATTAGTCTCATTGCTCTGGTGCCAAACTGAAGAAGCAAACTTCAGACATCAAACACGGTTTGGATGATCCGGCCGCTTTGAGGTGAGAGGGAAACCGTACATTTGATTGTTGGCCAAACCGTCAGCGATGATGAAGCGTTGTGTGGTCTGGGATCATATGTGACAGTAAAAGTCGTGCTTATTTTAACTCACACGCACATTTGAGTACAATTATCCCCCACACTTATAGTCACAGAGACTAAACAATGAGATGTGGGGGGGGGACTTCAAAGCAGATGTTGTCGTTTGTAAGGTTTCTGCTCTCAAAACGACAAACTGCGAAGCACCTGGACTGCCATTGGTAAGATGGACCCAACGCGTCCATGGAGCGATTCGACACAGCGCCTGGCTTGACAGAACGACAAAAAGTTCACTGGGTTCATACAGAGCGAAAGAAAGGCTGGCGGTGAACAGGCGCACGGCCCGGGAGAGTGCAGATGAGCCCTCCTTTTGTTGTGTCACAGTCGTGTAATCTATTTTCTTTGGCGCACGTTAAATAAAGTCATAAAGTGGTACTAATGTTTTAATTTAGCTCCATGTGTCGGCTGGGCGCTGGCCTTCGCAGTCTGGGCCGCTCCCCGCTGCTCCTCATCATCGCATGAACAGTTGCTCTGTGGCTGGACCAGAAAGAGAGGAGAGATGGGAGAAGAGACAACAAAAAGGGAGGGAGGGAAGGGATGGATGGGTGGGAGGCCGGGCAGGTGGCGATGGTGTAAAAAAAAGAAGAAATAAAGAAAAAGAAGAGAAAGGAGCATACAGTGCCTTTCACTCAGAGTTTCCCTCCACACCACAAGGCCCGCCACACAGACACTGCAGACTTTCAAAACCCACAGCAGTGAAAGAAGAGAGAAACGCATAGATAGGGACAGAAAGAAAGAAGTAGGAGAGTGAGGCGAGAGAATGAGAGAGAGAGAAGGTGAGAGAGAGAGAGAAGGCGAGAGAGACACAGAGAAAGAATCTGACAGAGACAGAGAGCGAAGGTGAGAGAGACAGAGAGACAGAGAGAGAGAGAAAGAATCTCAGAGATATGGAGAGGGAGAGAGAGAGAAAGAGAGAGAGAGAGAGAGAATCTGAGGCACTGCTGGGCTCAGCAAGTTAGCGATTACTGATTAGCCAGTCAAGTCCAGCAGGGAGGCCTGTCTGTCCTTGGCTTGGGAAAACAACATGAAAGGGAAGCCGTCTGTTTTGTGAGGGTGACTTGAAAGCGCGGTAGCTATCGGGGACATTAGCCTTATCAATGGCCGCTGCTCTAGAGCTGAGCTATATGAAGCAACAAGGGCAGCGTGTCTCCAGCGGGGAAGATAACTAGCGCATACTTCAGCGCCTATTTGCATGAACCTGGGTAACGGGGACAGAGACAAGACTGGGGACAAGAGACAGAGAGACAGAGAGAGGGAGGGGAAAAATTAAATGAAAATTGAATTAGAAAGCAGGGCAGAAGAAGCGGGTACCGGTGCCAGTGCCAGCCGCACTCCAAATGCCCAGTTTGAGTGGCACGGCCAGGGAGTCTGGCAGAGGCCTGCCATCATCCAGCATGTCTGCTCAGATGGGCTGTCCACGGGCGGGACGAGGGGGAGAGACAGAACCACACTAGCGTGGGGTCAACAGGTGCACAGCAAAACTTGGTCATGGAAGACTGTAATTGTAAAGCAAGAAAAAACACGGGGTTTATAGCTAGTAAAGCTTGTGTTTGCATTGGGATTTGGAAAAACAGAACAATACGAAGATTCAATTTCACCTGCTAATGTACATTGCTCTAATGAACTCAGAACACTGTGATTTCATGGGCCTTTGGTGAAAAGATCTTTATCATTACAGTATTACACTGGAAATATACAGTCAGCCTTTTCCATTGGCCTCATGACAGTATCTGAGACTCAGATAGATCAGTGGAAAAATTAAGCTTCCGACAGAAGATAAAGCAATGTTATGCATATATTTGCGCCAGTTGGACCACTTTCTCAGATCACAGTCCCTAAAAGACTCCTACAGAGGTAAAAATAAAGTTGCCTAAAATTATGACTAAAGCACCATTTCTGGTTCCTTTAAATGAACATTTAGTGCAAGGTTCTTTGAAGGAATGGTTCAGTGAAAAAATCAAATTTACATAATGGCTATTTGTGACATTTTGTGCATTTTTATAGCTCACAGTAAGTCATACTTTGTCCTAAATTACATCCACAAGTTCACACCACCTTACTAAGAAAAGTGACTAATGACTTCTAGCGTTTGTTAGCAGCTTTAGCCTCTTAGCACCAGTTCTAAACTAAACGAAACTTGGTCCTCAAACATCTTTGCTGATCAACTACATCTGGGGTAGCAGAAAAACTTTGTAAATGTCGTTTTCTTTTGCCAAACTATTCCTCTAAGGGGCTATTTTTGTGAATGAGGTGTGTGAAGAATGTTATAAGGCTTAAAGAGCCTCCACGTGAGGTAAAGAATCCAAGGATTCTTCCAAGAAATGGAGCTGAGAACTGTTCACGGACCTTTATTTTTAAGAGCTATGCCTTGCCTTCCAACATGGAGACTTTTAGTGCAGAACATCAGGAGGACTCCCAGCGGACCAGCTGCTGTTTGCCCCGTCCAGGCCGAAGAGCGGCTTGTTTTTGATGCTCCTGCAGCTCTCTTCTCTCAGCGGCACTTTGACCTTCAGCTCCTTCCATGGGCTCAGCTGATATACTGGCACACTTTGAAGGGACTAAAGTCCTTCCATCAGAAAAAAAAAATTACCCAAGGTCCCACGTGGCTGATGTTGCATAGTGTTGTGTTGCATAACAGGCTCTATAGAACAACCCGCTAGGCTGCTAACCTACATGAACATAGGGCTCGTTTGGAGATGGAACTGGATTTGACAGGCACAGATCATATATGCTCTGTCCCAGATCAACTGCAGTAACATCAACATGACCATTATGTAAATTAGTATAACAGAGTTTTATCTGTCAGTCAATGCTGTCCCATAAAGTATATGGGCCTTCAGGACACTTTTCTAAAATATTACATTATGTTTACGTTTACAGCATTTAGCAGACGCTCTTATCCAGAGTGAGGTACATCAGTGCTTAAGCAGTCCACAACTGTTCTTAAACCTGTAAAGCTGTTCTTAAATCAACAACAGCTATTTAACCAAATTACTGCAGACTAAGTAACAAACACAAATAAAAACAGTAACAGTTAAAAGTGTTAGTGGCTGAGGGATTTGTTAAATATATAGGAAAAGATGTATAAGAGATGCGTGGGAGAACTGGCTAGTCGCCAAGATGCTCGTTAAAGAGGTGGGTCTTCAGACAACGCTTAAAGACAGCGAAGGAGATCTGATTGTAAGAGGGAGTTCATTCCATCACTGGGGGGCCAAGACCAAAAAGAGTCTAGATGCATGTCTTCCTCTTCTTTTGAGCAACGGAGGTCCTGATAATACTGATAATACTGGTAATTCTCAACTCTGTAGGAAAAACGTGAATGTAATGGACTCTTAAAGGTACAAAACTATCCGAAGGATCCAAAATGAGTTCCGCATAAGACTTCCATGAAACATTTGTAAGGCTTTAAACCTTATGGGTCACTGTCAGGTACATGCAGCCTATATACAGCTCAAACAGCCGGTTCTGTATTTACAGGTTTTGTGACGTCACAAAAACCATTTATTCAGGGCACAGCAGACCAACCCTTCCCATTCACACTGAAGTTACATGCTTCAGTCTTCAGTCCGTACTGCTTTTTGAATGAGGAACAATACAGCATAGCCAATCAGAGCACAGGTCATTTACATGTATCAGTCTTAAAGGCACGGTAACACAATCAGCCGGGTTAACTGTGAGGGATAAAGAGAGGCTGAGAAATTGAGATTTCAATGTAAACGTACACTGACTGTGCTCTGTACCTTGTACCATTATGAAGGCAATGCAGTTTAAAAATAGCTGCATATTCCCTAAAGATCCACAAGACTGTGAAGACCCAATAGTTTGGGATTGTGTGGAAATGAAAAATATTTTTACATGTTCTTTACACAAATATGTGATGTTATTTATTTAGCACAGATAAACAAACACATTAAATAATTTGCAATACTCTCGGTAGGAGACTGAAGAGATTTGAAGTCAAAGTCTTCAAGTAAAAAAAAAAAAACAAAACCAGATGACTGTACTCATCTCCGTCAACACAAAGGGAGCCCCCCATTCAGCTGGATCTGGTGGGAGTGCTCGTGTCTGGACACATTTGTTCAAGCCACGCACCCTCTGCGCGCCTCCTGCGCTGAGACCGCGTGGTAAATGGTAGCAAATGGGAGCCACATCCAGCTCCGATGCACGGCCGCGGTCACATATGACTGCCATGCGTCCTCCATCCACACGGGCTCCAAAGGGCCCAGTCAATTAGTAACTAGCTAGGAAAATAAATAGTGGCTTCTGAAGGCCTCCCAGCAGGGCAACTTTAACAGATTGGCTAAGGAAACAGATCCGCACTCAACAAAAAGCCCATTCTGAGCTTACAGATAGTAATCTGACTTTAATTTAACGGGTAAAGTGGCAGTGTTTGAGTTACGGGCACATATGCATGCGCCTATATGAGTCTGTGAGGGCGAGTGTGTGTATAAGGAGCTGGTAGCTGGATAATTGAGACCGTATTTTAAAGCAGACCTGATCTTGACTCAATCATAAAGCAGCCGCCAGAGAGAAGTTCACGCAGAGACCACTGTCATGTTGGATGCTTTTAATCTGTCTCCACTGGGGGCGCTCTAACTGCTGTGAGGAGCAAAGAGGAGCAATCCTGGAACATAATGTTCACTAGCAGCTAAGATGCACTCATAAATTTGCATAAAAGTTGCAAAGTTACAGAGAACAAAAGTGTTATGTTGTCATTATTAATGATATTTTCTATACCATATGTATATAGATAGATATATAGATATATAGATAGATAGATATATATAGATAGATAGATAGATAGATAGATAATTAATTGGTACACGTATCAGGAGTCGCGGATTCAGTCACACGCAGATTTATTTTGAAAACCGAACTCACGTAGTTTTACTCGGAAATCCCCACGATAACGTGGAAATATCCTCTGCCTTTTTTTGCTCGTCTGTGTCAAATTAGAAAAGCTGTGGTCAGATTACTTTTACACTGACATGAATTTGGTTGAATATTTTAGTGAAACAAATTCAAATGCATGCAAAATACAACTTTTATTCACCCTTGATTACTAGCAATTGTGTTTTCTGTAACTGTCATTTATCTATAATTAGATTATGAGTCTATAATTACAAGTCCATATTTCTGGATCATGTCCACATTTTCTATCCTAACACTGCCACCTATTTATCATTTTTATAAAAAATAACTGTACTGATGTGAATGTTGATAACATATATTCACTAACTAGCATGGTTCACTGACTTCATGCTAATTGTTGCCCAGCTTTCATTCACCGTTAGCAATGTCAGTATGTGTGTTTGACCTGTTCCTTTAATATGAGCCCTGGATGGTGTTTGCTGAATATGTGTGTGTAGTGCAGAGGGCTATGAATGTGAAACCAAACTGATAACCACTGATCAGAGCCGTCAGTCTACTGTGAACGTCTGCAAGTGGGGTGTTTACAGGTCACATAACTGTAAAAGGTGACTAAAGATAAGGGTGCTGGCATCTCGTCATAAATAACGACATTCAGATCACACTTTCTGACGATGCGTCTCGCTGACAGAGTGGGAGCCAAGAGATGAAAGACTGAGACTGGGCATTTAAAAAAATGACCCGCAATCTCTTACACATACAGGAAATGAAGGAAAATTAGTGGGAACACACGCACAGATAACGGCTGATTAAGGAGTAAAACTTTTCCATTTCCTTTTTCAAATTTGCCCTTTACAAAAAAAAAGAACCTCCTGAATTAAGGCCTTAAATTTAAGATTGAGGAGTTTTACACTCATACCTTCAATCTAATATTAAGGTACAATTAATGCGTCAGTTTCACAAACTAACGGTCGCTTAATTCAAATGAAGGGGTTTGGAGTATTTTCAGGGGTAAATTCAAGCAGGGTTAAGCACAAGTACATCGTGTTTCGTAGTGTCAAGAGAAGCTCAGCCTAGATGTAATAAGCCACAGAGGTGTATGGGCCAGTCAGACCCACAGCTGTTTCTTCAAAACGAATTGAAACTGCAAACCATTTTAGTCATGACTTAACCACTAATACTCTGTTTTATGATGATGATTTTCTCTTTTCATGTAAAAGTCCCTGGGCAGAATGGTCTTTCTGTGTTTCACTTTCCTAATTTGTGCTTGTTAAATGACATGATTAACAGATCCGTCTTCTTGACGCTGTTTAAAAACAAAGCCGCCCACCTTTTAACAGCAAGTCTTGTTACAATCACAAATAACTCATTAATGCCACTTGGTTGCGTTTTCTTAGTAATGGGGAATTCTGCCCCTGTTACTCCCCGTCTTTGACTCATGCAGAAGGAGAAACAGCATTATGAGTTACTTTATAATTCCCCAATGTCAACTTGGCTTGACCTTTAGTAACTTTCGATCAGAAATCAAAAAACATCAAAGTAACAAATAACAAGCAGGATATGAATCACTCGTATGGCTGATGAGTGACTGACAATAGCTTTAACAGCTGATCAACTCCAATCTGCGCTCCTGATTAAATGAAAATTGTTATAAAAAACAGAATACTTCAGGGTTTCTAAGGATGCTTTCATGCCTAACCTCCTTAATGTGGACCAGTCTGGCCTTTTCTGTAGTTCTGTATTTCTAATGTGTGAACGCTCCACCTGGACTCACACTCTTAACAACGCAACCGCGGTCCAGAGGGAAACGGGTCTCATGCTGCTTTCAGGTGTTCTCAGATTCGTTGGAAAAATGGCAGAAGGCACCAACAGAAAGACCCACATTTCACACAGCCTCATCGCTCAGTTTAAGTAGCATTTTACCCTTCTTTGCTTCTGTTTTATATTTACCAGTTACCTCTGGACTTTTCTTCACTTCTACAGATTCTTTTTCATTAATTGTATTTTGTAAGGTATTTTATTAATATTTTTTCCTAATTTCACTCACAATCTAGGACTTTCCCAGTCGCATGATACCATCAGCACTGGCAGGATGATGGCTACAATGTGCTTCCTCTGAGTCACACGAACCAGCATCTTTTTGAACTGCTGCTATTGCAACTTTGTTGGACAGTTCAACACACTTGGAGGAGAACATTAACCGCCAATTCTAGTTGGCCAACAGACACCAGCACTGTCCGACATCATGCTCAGGGATGGGGGATAGGAAGGCCCATCCTACTCACCCAGAAACCAAAAGCCAATAGTGCTGTCTTGGACTGGAGCCATGGATGGCTGTAGCACCACTGGGATGATCGCCAGATGAAAGAGCCAATGACAGTTGTGTTGGTCATGTTTTCTCATAGGCTGTCACTGGACACATCTAACCATTTTCATGCAACTTAATGAGTAAGATGACATATCTGATCAAGAATATGTTTAGAAATGAATATGTATATCTGGGTTTTACACTACGTTAGGCTGGTCAAAGTTAAAATAAAAGTAAAGTGGCTAAAACACTTTACTTTTGTTGACAAACCTGATAACTTCCAAACTGCTGACTCATCAAAGAGTGTGTATGATTAAGTGCATCTCAGCTGTTCAATCAGAATCAGAATTTTGGTTGAAAATTCCCAGAGGGAATTGCTTAAACCAGGCAAAAGCACAAATTTTTAATTCAGCCTTAAAATGACAAACTTGACAAACTTTTTCTCGCTTTTTCTCCAGCAATGGATAAAAGAGACATTGTGGGCAATGCCTCTGCCCAAAAATGATGCACAGCCGCTTCTGGTTTTGAACCTCCTGTAAAATGCATCACACAGCTGAGCTGGATGCTGTACACATGGAGCCTACATATTAAGTTTGTTCTAATGATCTGTTATCATGCCCAGCCCCGCAGCTCAGCTAAGTGATGCATTTTACAGTGGAGGCTTTAAACTCAGAGGCTGCATTCTTTATCTTCGAAAGCAGTTCAAAGCTTTTTTAATCTCTCATACTATCAGTGGCAGACAATCAAGACAGATACGAAAAAAAAATCATTTTTCAGTGGAATTACCCTTTAAGACCCTAGCATGCAAAGACTTCACACATCCTCTTATCTTTCACAGGATGCTCCGGCGATCGAGCGTTCTTCAACAGCAGGGAGAGGCAGACACACCTCACGCATGTCGAAGATTTGAGTCTTTTTTAATATCGTATTTGGTTTTAAATTCCCTCCACATGTTGCTATATCTGTGAGGGTAATGTGCATGTATTTTTCTCCCCCTGATTCCATAAAACCTGTAATTTGAAGGCCTTTAAAATGCTTCCGCATCCAAAAAATGATGAGCAGTGTGGGCTAACGGAGGCCATAGCTGCGAGGGCAAATGGACGAGTATGGGAAGACAACAAACGCCATAAGCTTCCTAATTACTGTAATTATCAAATGCTTCAGGAGGTTTGTCTCCCAGATAATGGAGGTATAGGAGTATTCGGCATGAATATATGGATGTTATGTGTAAAAATGTGGAAGAGTGAAATGACTATAGGACAAAGCTGGAGCAGCAGTGAAATTCACACGTGTCTTGGTGTGCTAACTATAGGAGCCGCGGGAACGGGGCGATTACAGAGCTCGGCGACTTCAAACGCTCCCTGGAAGGAGGACAGCTAACATTGCTTCTAGCAATAAAGTGCAGATGCTGGAGCTACCATTCAAACTCCGACCAAACTCCTAGACAACAGCGACTGCTAAATCAATCCGCCATTTGAGCTCACGGCCCCCTCTTTAGCAAGAGTGGCCGTGGTCAGTTTTCTGAAAAAATATTTTGAGCCGCATATGGCCTAACAGTGGGAGCCTCTAGTTTGGGAATTAAATAGATTCCAGATTCTAAATATTGAACCAGTCAAAGTGGTACAGCAATAGAAATTGCTCATGACAGTGAGAGCATTTACATGCGCATAATAATCTGACAAAGGCAGAAAATTCAAATTTGGCAACAGTTCGTTCAACAGGTTTACAAACACTTCAGTAATCTGATGATGAGAAAACTCTGGGTCTGCACGAGTCTCAGTAATCAGATTTCTTTATGAATACGTGCTGTGGAGTATGTGAAGTGCAGAAAATCTACATTTCTTGTCGCAGTCTTTTAGTCTTTCCTTTTTTCTGTTTTATTTTTACCCTGATGCTCCCTTTTAACTTACAAGAATATATGATACATCTACTCATAATTCATTTTTATATGACTATTTTCTAACATCTCATCATTCCTTAGAATTAAATGACCTCTGTTCTGATTGGCTGCCGTGAATCGTACCTTCAAAATGCAGCCCAGGCCAAAACACTTCACCTTCAGAACGAATGGGCGGAGCTAAACCACTAATGGCTCTATAGGTAGACATATTAATTGGTTCAACATAATAATGACTAATTCAAAATAGGCATACTAAATCAAACTCTTTCATCTCTAATAAGTGAGGTCAAGTGTGTCTATGATGTAGGCCTTGGACAGAGTTGCTGACTGGTAAATATTTATTTAAAATATTAATTTTATATTTAAATACGTTTATTTAGCTCCAAATTGCACACATGCACTGACAAACCCAATTACGCCGCTAAAGGTCTGAAGGTCTGGAATGTGCAGTGACCTCTTGAATAACTGGATAACTTCTGGAATCAGATAATGACCATAGTAATGGTCTGCATGTAAACACACTCAGTGGGTCTTTGGGCTCCAGCTGAAAATGGAGTGAAACTGGCCAATATCTCAGAAAAGGTAAAGTCCAGCACAGCCTCATGTGAGCCTGGTTTACCCTCTGAACCCTATACGACCTGACTTTTCACATCAGATTTGGTTGGTTTAAGATGTTGGCACTTTTGTCATTTTTAAATATTGTTGATTTTTTTCTTGTTTTCTTATTGTTCATCTCTTTTATTGGACACAGGCTTCTCCCTACCACTATTTTTTTCTTTACTTTATTATCTAGCTCTGCTTTTATTACTGTTTTCTCATCTGACACACTGCAGGTGGCTCCCAAATGGACCAAAAATAAATGATAACGGTTGTTAATTGTGAGGAAACACTTTCTAGGGGTCTCTCACCGAGGGCTTTGATGTAGTGATGTGTCGTTCGCGAACGAGCCGGCTCTAAGAGCCGATTCTTTGTAGCGAACGAGAAAAGCCGACTCCCGTCGGGGAGAGCCGAATCTGCTGTCTTAAGTAGGGGCGGGGCTTCATTTGGGAACACCATGCGGCTAATCACATGGGAGGACCCACTAGGATCGTACCATTAT